>CAUYQG010119147.1:0-13728 GCA_963574415.1 Tarsius wallacei | reverse complement strand
GCCTTCCCAGTAGCTGGAACTACAGGTGCGTGCTACCACTCCCGGCTAATTTTTTTTTAAATTTATTGTAGAGATGAGGTCTTGCTTGCCCAGGCAGGTCTTGAACCTGCAGGAAAACTTTGCTTTCTTATTCTTCTTTTTTTTTTTGAGTTGGAGTCTCACTCTTGCCCAGACTGGAGTGCAGTGGCTGCTCCCGGTCACCCCAGCCTCGACCTGCTGGGCTCCGGCGATCCTTCCGCCTCAGCCTTCCAAGTAGTTGGAACTACAGGCGTGCGCTACCATGCCTGGCTAATTTTTTATGTTTTTATTGTAGAGATGAGGTCTCGCCAAGTTGCCCGGCCTGGTTGCAAACCTGCGGGCTCAGGCAATCCACTCACCTCAGCCTCCCAAAGTGCTGGGATTACAGGCTGAGCCACCGAGCTCAGCCTTATTTTTTAAATTCTCGTTGGAATTGGGACTTCATAATATCTAAAACTCATACTAATTTTTTAAAAATGTGTTACCAATAATGTTCATGTCATGCAAATGGAGTTTATGAGAAATCAACATAGGGACACTCTGAGGTTCTGGATGAAGCAGAGCTCAGAAGTAACTTGGATCGTCGAAATACCCTACTATTAGCTAGCTGCCCCATCTTCAGGCGCAGTGCCCTGTATAATCTACCTAAATACCCCACTGTATTCATTTCCTGAGGCTGCTCCAACAGATTACTAAATCATGGAGTTCTAAAGCAACAGAAATGTATTCACTCACAGTTCTGAAAGTCAGAAGTCCAAACTCAAAGTGGGAACAGAGTTGGTTCCTTCTGTAGACTCTGAGGAAGAATCCCATGCCTCTCTCTTAGATTCTAGTAACTGCTAGCAATCATTGCATTCCTTGACTTATGGCTGCATCGTTCCAATCTCTGCCTCCGTCTTCACTTGGTCTTCTCCTCAGTGTTTCTGTCTTTTTTATTGTCACTTATGAAAACAACTGTCAGTGGACTTAGAACTCAATCAAATCCGAGATGATCTCATCTCAAGACCCTTAACATCTGCAAAGACGCTTATACCAAAAAAGGTTATGTTCTGAATTTCCAGGTGGACATATCTTCTGGGGTATACTATTCAACTTACTAACCCACCAAATTAATTTTTCTCAACTATCATTTGGAAGACAAATCTTCTGTAGTGATATATAGCCTATAAAATGAATTGCAGACTATTTAGCTTGAGTTTCAATGCCCGCCATGATCTGACCTCAACCTGCATTTCAATCGTTAACCTGGCAGAAGACCCAAGACCTCTGGGCCAGAGACAAAGGACTTTATTACTCATGGCACATACTTCTACGAAAAAATTATTTGTTGGTTATCTGAAATTAATATTTTTTGCTGTTTTATTTTATTTCTTTATTTTTTTGAGTTGAGTTTCACTCTGTCACCCAGGCTGGAGTGCAAGTGGCATGCTCCCAGCCACCTCAGTCTCAACCTGCTGGGCTCAGGTGATCCTTCTGCCTCAGCCTTCCAAGCAGCTGGAACTACAGCCACCTGGCTAATTTTTTGATATATTGTAGAGACAAGGTCTCACCAAGTTGTCCAGGCTGGTCTCGAACCCCTGGATTCAGGCAATCCTCTCACCTCAGCCCAAAGTGCTGGGATTACAGGCTTGAGCCAAGGCGCCCGGCCTGAAATTAATATTTAACAGGGTGTCTTGTGCTTTTATTTGCTGGATCTGGCAAATCTAGGCACAGCACACTGCACGAACATCAGCATATTTATGTTAGTCAGTGGTCAGGGCCTTGTATCTTTGGCATACCCAGAAAGGCAGACAGCAATGTGAGAGACCCATGGGGCAGTGACAACAGCACTGGTGGGCAGCCAACGGCTGCAAGCATCTGTGGACATCTTTTTTCTCTACAGGGTCAACACTTCTGTCAGAATTATCCACCCACTGCCATCCTCAACTTCCTCCCCACATCCACCCTTAGAATGTGGTCTCTCTGTTTTTCTCATCGTTTGTGGTGCATCTGGAATTCCGACTTCTCCAAAAAGTCTTTTCTGATGATACCTGCATGAAGAGTAAGTATTTGTAGCCTCTACCTTCCTTGTAAGGGACTCCCGCACTGCCTTTTGACACTGTTTTTGTTTGTATTTGAGCAATTACTTAAATCATAGTGCTATTTAACTTGCCATAGGTTTTTTCCGTGTCTTTCCATTTTTTTTCCGGGGGTCTTACTCTGTCACCTAGACTAGAGTACAGTGACACAATCATGGCTCCCGCAGCCTTGATCTCTGGGGCTCAAGCTATCCTCCTGCCTCAGCCTCTTGAGTGGTTGGGTCAAGCATGGTGAACCAACTTGCCTAATTTTTTTTTTTTTTTTTTGTAGAGATGAGGTGTCACTATGTTGCCCAGGCTGATCTCAAACTCCTGACATCAAGCAATCCTCCTGCCTCGGCTTCCCAAAGTGCTAGGATTACAGGTGTGAGCCACAGCACCTGGCTAGTCTCTTCATATTTTAAGTTCAAGGTGGAATAATATTTTCTTAAATTCCTTGCATCCACAAGGAAGCTCCCCCATAAGGAACCTTTGTCACTTTTATCTAAAGAGTGTATTAGTCAGCATTCTCCAGAGAAACAGAAAAAATTGGACATATGTATACAGAAAGAGAAGGAGATTTATTATAAGGAATCAGCTCATGTGATTATGGAGGCTAAGAAGTCTCAAGATATGCAGTTTGCAATCTAGAGACCCAAGAGAGTTGAGGTGTGTAGTTGCAGTTCAAATCGGAAGGCCTGAGAACCAGGAAAGCTGGTGGTGTAAGTTCCAGCCTGACAGCCAACAGACTAAGACCCCAAAAGCAGGCTCAAGGCCCAAAGAGCACCAATGTTTCAGTCGAGTCTGAATGCTGGAAGAGAGAGTTCAAGCTCATCAGTGAAGCAGGAAGAATTCCCTCTTACCTAGTCTTTTTGTTCTACTCACATCTCGAATTGATTGGATGAGGCCCATCCACATGAAGGAGGGAAATTTTCTATACTCAATCTACTGATTCGAATATTACCCTCATCCAGAAACAACCTCACAAACACACCCACAATCATGTTTGAACAAATGTCTGGGCACCCTGTGGCTCAATCAAGTTGACACATAAAAGTAACCATCACAAAAGTGGCCCTAACTCCAGTAATGCATAATACATTGCAGATTCCTAAACTCACAGACTGGGAAACTTGGAACTACTAAATCGTCAAGTAGGTTGGCTCTAGCCAGAGTTTGGGTGAGATGTTTTTCCAAAATCTCCCTTTGTAATGGAGGTGGAGGGTTGCTCTTTCTCTAGCAGCTTCTGAGGCAAGAGTAATGAAATGAAGCAATGTTTATTCCCAAACCAAGTAACAATGTAAATATCAGTTGACCTTGTATCTTCTCAACCCACATCCCAGATGCAATCAGCTCTGATGATTTATGCTGGAGAGAAACTGAGAAATCAAGCTCATAGATCCTAAAAGAAAAATTTAGAGATTCCCTTGAGAATTGTTACATTTATGCTGATGTACTCTATCTGGAAGGTCACTTTAACTCAAGTAATACAAGCCTAATGCCCTGTGCTATGCACATAACACATAATAAATATAGTTGAAGCAATGACTGGAGAATATCCATTTTTGCTTTTATGCTCACACTGCTAAAATACTCATCTCCTCTGAATGTGATATTGTATTTCATTTTATCATTTGGGGAGATTTATAAAAGAGAATAACACTTTGATACTGTGATTAATACTATGAATGAAAGTGCACTGGAAATAAGATAAACTTTTTTAGTACAATAATCTATCTTCCACTGCCTCCTTCTCTGAGCTCCACATAATGTCTTACCTAGCGCCATATTTTTGAGTACTTGACTCAAAAAAGCATTCCTGTGATGTCCCCCAGTGCCTTTGATTCCCATTTATTTTAGTATAATTGTATCTGTACCTGTAACTATGAATCTCCAGCAATAATTTGATTCATTTTAAGTAGCATTTCTTATTCATCCATTACATGCTGAGCGGTGAGTTACAGTTTATAGGCTTATAAATAAGAAATCTGCCACCATATCTGTATTTGTCAGTGTCTAGCCAGGAAAATACACATCACTCTAAATAATTCAAAGGGGAATATAATGCAGGAAATTGGTTTTAAGTATGTGGTAATGACTGGAAAAGCAAAAGAAAGAAGAGAACCTGGGAGAACAAAAGAAAGAAAAGAAGTATCTCCCAAATAGCAGATAACTACCTTTATCTCTAGCATGGAACCACCAAGAACACAGTAGGTAGTGAGTTATTCAAGGGATTGCCACTGCTGCTGGCTTTGAGCAGGTCGCCAGGAGCCCATAAGCCCCCCAGTAAAAAACTTGCAAGTTGGATAGACTTAAAGTCGATCACACTCAGTGATCTATCACCAAAACAAAGAACAGAGTACCATATGTTCTCACTCATAAGCGGACCTTGAACAATTATCATAATTGTTAAAATATAAGAAAGGGATTGGCAGTAGTGGGAAACTGCCCGGGGGTTGGGGGGGATCAGCAGTTGAGGGAAACTGCTAGGGGAGGGAGGGGCACACTTCATCAACAAGGGTACCGGCATTTGTATACCTAACCCTGAATTGTACCCCACATCTTTAAAATTAAAAAAAAGCTTCTCTGTGGCTAAAGCTCACAGATGCCTGCAGTCCCTCAGTCATCCACTAGTTCTGCCACCCCATCCCTATGGATGTCTCATGCTCCTACCTGCCTTTCTGGGTATGCCAAGGATACAAGGCCCTGACTACCGACTAACACAAATGTGTCAATGTTCATGCAGTGTACAATGCTTAACTTTGCCAGATCCAGCAAACAGAAGTACAAGATACCCAGTTAAATTGTGATTTCACATAACCAACAAATAATTTTTTAGTATAAGTATGTGCCATGAGTAATAAAGTCCTTTGTCTCTGACCCAGGAAGTTTTGTGTCTTCTGCCAGTATGAAACAGTAACATACGAACCTATTAGCTGGTAAGGAGGATAAAAATCAAATCCCAGGCCTGACCTTGGACAACTCTAAGTACTAGGACCCACCAGCTGTCCAAGTCATATCTTCAAAGTCAAACATGCAACAAAAAATTCCTGAAGCTGAACAATCAGCACCCCTCTAAACCCAGTTACCTGATTCTCCCACGGGGAAAATCTGGTACAAAGGCTCACATGTAGAATGTATGTCTCCAAATCTATAGTCATGCCATCAACTTTATGAAAAAAAACTATCTCAAACAAATTGAAACCCTGAATTGGTTGAATTCCTCACGTTTCAAATAATTGCTGTGCCATGGTCCAGACTTTAGTCTGATAATTCACTCAAGATTCCAGTAGAAGCTGGAACATTTGACACAGTTCCAAGAACAGTCAATATGCTTTAATTGAGCTCAGCAGGTGCTAGACAAGGTGAAACCTAGCAGACAAGACTCCTGACTGCAAGCAACAGAAGCCAACTCTAACTCGAAATGTATTAAAAGACTATCATCAAATTCAGAAGATTGGCAGGAAGTCTGGAGAACCAGGCTAAGAAAATTAGAAGGTCCGTCGCGGGAGTCCAGAACATAGATGAGGTCATGACACAACATCGGTCAAATGAGAGGACACCGATTCTGACTCTAATCCCTCTGCTGCCACCAAGAGTGGTTGTTAGTGGATAACCATCCCTGTGTTAGACTGGCAATGCCACTGCCGTCACCCTGAACAATTTGTCAGCTCTCTCTGAAAATCCAGAATTCCATGATGGTTAAGTTTAGGTTGTGTGTCCACGTCTATCTACAGGCATGGAGAGGAGAATTAAGAGTTTCTGGCCCCTTCAGCTTCGTGCGTGGGACCCTGTCCTCAGCCAAGACTCACATAACGGGGTTTCTCCCAGAACAAGAAGGCAATTGATTCTGTTCTGGGACAGGTAAATATGACAAATGGTCACTCTGGGGGGGGATACAAAAAAGTATGACACGAATCTTGCTCTAAAGCCATTTAACGTTAATGCTCATAACAACAACATTGAAAGAATAATGATGACTTTAGCCCTGGAGAACTAGGTAAAAGGAAGGATCCAAAGAGGTATGAGAGAAGGGAGAGTTGAGTGTATGCTGGGGCCATCAAGGAAGTCTCATGGGGGAGCTTGGCCCTCGTTGAGGATTCCAAGGATAAGAAGTCTCTGAGGTAGGGCAGGAAGTGGGAGGAAGGCACTTTATGCGGGGTGATAAAATGAGCAGATATATAACAGCGAGAATGAGCAGAGCCCATGTGGGCATAGTGGGCTGGCTGACCTATCTGAAGAAGAGGATTTCCTTTGGAATTTCGGTAAATCAGCCGGAGGGGCAGCGAGAGGTCTAGCAGAGATTTGAGCTTGATGTAAGAGGCAACAGGGAGCCATGCACAGTGTACTTTTAGTGTTCAGAGAAATTCTACACTAAAAGCATGATGCTTCAGAAAGATCAGTCTGACATTAATAGGCAGAATGGATTGGACATGGAAGATACTGACATTAAAGGTCTCTGTTGCAGAGTAGTGGAAGGGGTCTCCTTTTTCCTGAATTTGTGTTGGGTTGACCATTTGAGCAAGGCTTCTTGCCTCCTCCACGCCCCCACTCTGGGGTGCAGGCGTGCATGGTGAATTGGGGTCAAGAAACTAAACATTCAAGGCTCAACCCCTCTCTCTAGCCTTCCCTTGGGGGTTCTTCTTAACTCCTCCAGGCTCTAAATTTTGCAAGGTTAGGTCCCTACGGGAAAGCCTGGGGTTGTCAGCACTGCTGCAAGAGGAAGACTGGCTAATTCAGGACTTACCTAGGAGCCAACCCATTTGGGGTAAGCTGACTCCTGGGCCCCATCTCTCATTTGGTCCAGAACTCAGACGGGTCAAAATAGATGATATCCACTGGACCCCAAAACATCATCTTGGAGGCCCATGTATTAACCCAGGAATAGTATGAGGAAGATGTGGATCAGAGTATTTATGAAGTGGATTTGGGGATTGGGACTCAGACATCCTGGAATCTGATCATACTTCAGCTACTAAAGGACTCTGGGAACTTCATTTGACTTCTCTGAACCCCAAGCTCCTCGTCTTTAAAGTGTGACTAATTCCTGGCCTCCTCAACTCTAGGACCGTTATGATGGTCAGGTAGAAAAGGATAGTCTGCATGGCTCAGTGACTGAGCTTGCCTCCCCACCAGAAGGTCAGAGGGCTCTCCAAATTACTAAAACCCCAAAAGCTGGCCTCTGGAAGGCTGTAAGCAGTTCCTGTACTTTAAGGTAAAGAGCAAAATTATCGTCAAGACAGAGCTTCCCTTTGTTCTGGAAAAGGCCACTTTGTGAGACCTGTTCAGTTACACAGATGTTTCCATAGACGCTCTGAGCCTTGGGAAATTACTCATTGGCAGGTGTTTCTGGCTCAGATGCGTAAGGATCCTATTCAGCAAAGTACCTTGGGTTATTTGACATAACTGCACTTGCATCTGTGAAATCCAAAAAGGTTTTCTTTACATTTTTACTTTGACTTCCCAGTCCTTGAAGAGGATTGTTTGCTCTTGGGAGATGTGCGTGTCGTCTTGTCTGGGCATCGGCTCCCCAGCAGTGAGGACTCTGGGCTACAGCAGGAGGAAAACGTAGACTTGGTCTCTTCAGGAGGAAAAGTTATGAAAAGGCCTGGATGGGAATTGGTGCAAAGCACACTGACCTGGGTGTTGGTATCCAGCACAAATAATGATTTGGAAGAAAATAAGCCACACTTTGAGGAATCGCTGCCATGATTTTCTTATCGGAGAACTGTGGGGTCGGACCTTGGGGAGAGGGTGGGGCAAGGGACAAGGTGTTCTTCTGAGGGCACCTTCTAGATCTCCAGCAGCCAGTCACCCTGGAGCACTGCCATCATAGGGCAGAGCAGGAGGCTCTGGGCTGAGAGGCAGCAGCCAGGATTCTGAGCTGTGGAGATGCTGCAGACGTGAGTCTGCCGTGGGCAAGCCTACCAGGATCAGGCAGGACAGGCATTGGCCTGTTGTCTCTGAGAGCACCTGCCTCTGTCCCCATTGTGGGTTAGACTCAGCATTTCTATTAACCTCGAATCCTCAGGCAAGTCGTACATGCACAGCTTGGCCATCATTGGACTGTAGGAAAATAGGGAGGGCATTTCTCCTTTCAAAGGCCAAGGTGGGAGACATCTGTGGTGGTCACAAACAGAAACAGCGGTTCCCAACAGAGGGCTGGCTCCATGAGGCAACAATGTGGGGACAAGATGAGGAATCTAGAGCCAGGAAAGCTCAGATGCTGCTCCTAGATGCTCCAAAGTCAGTCCCCTGAGAAACCCACGGAGATAGCTCGGAGTAAAGGCATTGACATTTGAAGGGAATATTGTTCCCAGAAGGTAAATCGTCTTATGAAAAGTTTATATAATCCCATTTTATAGGATAGGCAGGTGTAAGTATTATGGTCCGATGTAACAACCAGCTCCTCACTCTTGCAGCCAACGAGATATGAGAGACAGAGAATTGAGAGAAAAGAGGTTTATTCTGAATTCAGAATTCAGGGAGACAGGTCTGGTATTTTTCAGACAACATAAACTCATTCCTGTATTTATAGTAAAACAGGCATTGTCTTATCTGTCTTGCCTATTGATTAATAGCAATTACGTGTCTTGTGACCATTACTGAGTATCTTTTCTGACCAGAGTTTAGACCCCAAGCAGCTGCTGACATAAGCCAGTATGCATATTGCATCAATCCTACCATTCTTTCAAGTTACAATTGCTTTGAACAGTTTGGGGCTGTGTACTTTTCAGTTGGTTACAGTTCTTCACTCACACGGGCAGTTTGGTTCACAAGACTTAGCTAATAATTAACATTACACATACATTTGATTCAAAGACATAAAAGAAGGCAGTTGTGATTCAGGGACTAAGGGAACAGATATACTCCTGGGGTTTTAGGGAGTTTCAACAGAGCCCATTTCTTTTTTTTTTTTTTTTTTTTTTTATTTGGAGTCTCACTATGTCACCCACACTGGAGGGCAGTGGCCGCTCCCGGCCACTGTAGCCTCAACCTGCTGGGCTCCGGAGATCCTTCCACCTCAGTCTTCCAAGTAGCTGGAATTACAGGCACGCGCTACCATGCCCAGCTAATTTTTGATTTATTGTAGAGATGAGGTCTCGCCTAATTGCCCAGGCAGGTCTCCAACCCACGGACTCAGGCAATCCACTCACCTCAGCCTCCCGAGGCGCGGGATTACAGGCTGAGCCCCCGAGCCCGGCCCAGAGCCCATTTCTTATCTAGGTCTGGCAGAGGCTTCTCCGGGGACATACAGTTTCTGGCTTATCAGTAGGTTCTGTGCAGATGGCTGTGCTCCCTTCCGTCCCAGCAACAGTTCTTAGATTTAAGGGCAGTGAAGGGAGAGAAGTAAAAAAAGGTGCATTTGGAATTCAAGTGGTTTCCACATTTAGCCTAACTCAATTAAAGTTTCTAAACTTAACCTTTACAATCTAAAGTGATCAAAATAGCTCTGAAATTCAAAATCCCTATTGCATAGGTATGTGACATCAGACCAAGAATGTAACACACTTTGCCACATTCAGCCCTACTGCAATACTATGATATAGTATTGCTATTCCTGCCTTGCAGCTGTAAAAAACCGAAGCTTGAAAAGGTAAATGACTTGCACAAGGTCATACATCTGCTAAAAAGAACAGCTGGGACTCAAGCTCAGTCATGTCTGACACCAAAGTCTGTGACCCTGACCACCACGCTCCGTTACAGGCTAGAATGTGTTTCTCCAGGGAGGCTCCAGGGACACCAAAGTCGATGGACATGCAGAATGGAGACATGAATTTGGGTCAAGACGCTAGCCCAGTAAGTCAGAGAAAGAAATTGGGACAGGTCATCACATCTGAATGGGGACAACTTAGACTCTGAGAGACCAGGGAGTGAGCAAAGAGCCGAAGACAGAAGCAATAGGGTGTGGTCCTGGGAAGTTACTTAGGCCAGGTCTTATTGTCCTGAGCCACGGTACCTGCGCTGCCCTCTCCCTGTTGTGGTGGGAATGAGACTTCCCTGACTTGTCAAACAGTAGGCCAAGACATGATCCGGGTCATTCTTGAAGCTGGAGGCGGACTTCCACTGGCTTTGATCATCAGGCTAGGCAGAAGAGACCCTCCTGATTAGATGGGACCAAGTGTAACAGAGTATGGTGCCATTAATGACCCTATTTCTACCTAGTTTTTGCGGCTTCTATAGACAAAAAGAAATCCTTTATCTTTTTAAAATTACTATGTATGAGGAAATATGCAAGTTTATAATACTGGTCAGAGTATCAATCAGTACAATTACTTTGGAGATGATTTGGCAAATCTATTTGGAAAACTAAAATGTGCTTGTCCCCAGTCCAAGCAATTCCACTTCTACACATTTTTATTCTACATCCAAAGTCATACTGACCACAAAGCTGTATTTACAAAGAAGCTTACAGCAGCACAGTTTGTAATATGAACAACATACTAATCTATTGATTGGGAATTAGTTAAATAAATTATGATGCATCCTATGAAATGCTATGTAACTATATTAAAAATGAGATATATCTATGTCTTGAGAGAATAGATGATACATATTAAGTGGAAAAACAAAAATACAGAAAAGTATAGGCAGACTATGATCCCACTCATGTAGAAAATTATATGCTGTAAATTTCATTTTAAAAACACAGTAGTTTCCCCCTTATTCATGGATTTGCTTTCTATGGTTTCAGGTACCCACAGCCAACCTTGGTCTGAGAGAGTAAACGGAAAATTCCAGAAATCAGCAATTCATAAGTGTTCAAGAGCACAAAACTCTGAGCGGCAGGATGAAATCTCACACCATACCACTCCATCCCACCGGGATGTGAATTTCCCCTTTACCCGGGGTTCCTACCCAGTACGTGCCACCTGCCCATCAGTCACCTAGGAGCCGTCTCCGTTATCAGATCGACTATCCCGGTTTTGCAGTGCTTGTGGCCAAGACATCCTTATCCATGGATTTGCTTTCCATGGTACTTCATAATGGCCCTAAAACACAAGAGCAGTGATGCTGGTGATACGTGTATGGCAAAGGGAAACCGTAAAGTGCTTCCTTTAAGCGAAAAGGTGACAGTTCTAAGAAGAAAAAAAATATGCTATGAAAAAACATAAAGAATGGCATAATAGACCCTGGAGACGCAGAAAGGGGAGAGATGGAGGGTCAAAACATCACCCATCAGATGCAGTGTGTACAGAAAGGGGTGGTGGGTACACTTAAAACCTAGACCAAAACTATTTGTACCCCCCAAAGCGGTTGAAATAAAAATAAGTAAATCATCATATGCTGAGGCCGCTAAGACCTACAGTGAGAATGAATCTGTATTCACAAAATTGTGAAGAAGGAAAAAGAAATTTGTGCATCGTCTATATAGGGCTCAGTACTACCCGAGATTTCAGGCATCCAATAGGAGTCTTAGAATACATCCCCCGAGGATATCACTATACTTAGAAACACTGCCATTACCACAAGGATCCTTCATTTTGTCCCTTTATAAACTCTCCTCCCTTCCATTACCCCTGTTGTTGACCCGTGACAATCGGTAATCTGTTCTCTGCCTCTATAATCGCATCATTTCAAGAATGTTATGTAAATGGAGCCATATAGTATATCCACTCTGGGGACTGGCTTTTTTTTAACTCAGCACAATTTCCTTGATGTTTATCCAAGTTTTGGCATGCATCGATAGTTCATTTCTTAATGTGATACCTATACAGCATGGAGTATTATGCAGCCATAAAGACGAACACAATCACATCCTTTGCTGCAACTCGGATGCAGCTGGAGACCATCATTCTAAGTGAATTGCCACAGAACAAAAAAACTGGATATCGCACGTTCTCATTCATAAGTGGGCACCAAACATTGGGTGCATACAGTACAAAGGTGGGGCAACATACATGGGGCACTGCTGAAGAAAAGAGGGGGGTGGGAGGATAAGTGATACAAAACCACCCACTGGGTGCCACGCTCACTACTGATGGGGAAGGAGGCCTCATCAGAAGCCCAAGTCTTGCCTTCACGCAACATTCTTAGGTCACAAGTCCTCATAGGTACACCATGATTCTAAAGCTTAAAAATGGCTCATTTCTTGTTGAGTAGAATTCCATAGTATGCACATACCAGTTTGTTAACCCATTCGCCATCTGGGTTGTTTCATCTGGGTTATTACACATGAAAGTGCTAAGAACGTTGAAATGCTCATAAAAGGCCACAAACGGTGTGATGAAACTGAGATGATGAATACAGGAATCTGCACACAGGATTAATCCCACACACGAGCACAAGCAAAACTGGGGAATCTGAAGATTAATGTGTTTTATCCGTGTCAACATGCTGGTTGTGATTCTAGTCTTGCAAGATATGACCACCAGGAGAAACTGGGGGAAGAGTCCTTGGACTGTCTCTGTAGATTCTGCATGTGAACCTGCAATTGTCTCAAAATTAAAAGTTTAATTTTTTTAAGTTACTTTTTCAAAAGAGCCCCAGGTAAAATGCACAGTTTAATCTCTGCTGCTTCTAATTCACTTAACTCACACTGAGTATCTACTTTGTGATAAGTACTTATGTTCAACTTTGCTTTAGAGGAGATTCATCGTCTTCTTGGGCTGTGTCATAATTTTAAAGGATCACATTAATTTAATCAAAAAAGTTTAATATCACTAAAAATATTTTAAATCACTAAACAAAAAGTCATTAATCATTCTACCACTTTAAAAAG
Organism: Tarsius wallacei; assembly: GCA_963574415.1. Lineage (NCBI taxonomy): Eukaryota > Metazoa > Chordata > Mammalia > Primates > Tarsiidae > Tarsius > Tarsius wallacei. The sequence goes on along the minus strand of CAUYQG010119147.1, from coordinate 930 downwards.
TCATTTTAAATGGCTGGGCTCGGTGGCTCACGCCTATAATCCCAGCACTTTGGGAGGCCAAGGTGAGAAGATTGCCTGAGCCCAAGGGTTCAAGACCAGCCTGGGAAACTTGGTGAGACCTCATCTCTACAATAAATCGAAAAATTAGCCAGGCATGGTGGCGCATGCCTGTAGTTCCAGCTACTTGGAAGGATCACCTGAGCCCTGCAGGTCGAAGCTGCGATGGCCGTGAGCATGCCACTGCACTCCAGCCTGGGCAACAGGATGAGAACTCCAACTCAAATAAATAAATAAATAAAATAAAAAGTCATTTCAAGACAGAAGTCCTCCTAATTCCCCATGCTCCCTTGTCCTTTTTCCCATTTAATTCCATCCCCAAGGACTTCCCCATGCCCCTGCATGTCTCTCCTGACTCCAAAGTTTACACAGATACACACGCACATATTTACATACACTTTTAAAGTGAGAAATGAATTCTTCTATTTGGAATTATCTGCATCTTGCTTTTTCATTTAATAATGGGCCGGGCTCAGTGGCTCAGCCTGTCATCCCGCGCTTTGGGAGGCCGAGGTGAGTGAATTGCCTGAGGCCGCGGGTTCGAGACCCGCCTGGGCAACTTGGCGAGACCTCATCTCTACAATAAATCAAAAACATTAGCCGGGCGTAGTAGCGCGCGCCTGTAGTTCCAGCTACTTGGAAGGCTGAGGCGGAAGGATCGCCGGAGGCCCAGCAGGTCGAGGCTGCGGTGGCCGGGAGCGGCCACTGCACTTCAGTCTGGGCGACGGAGTGAGACTCCAACTAAAAAAAAAAAAATTTTTTTTAATTTTATTTTTTTTAATTTTTATTATAAAGATGTGGGGTACATTTAAGGGTTAGGTATATAAACATTGATCATGCAGGTACCCTTGTTGATGAGGTACGCCTCTCCCT
>CAUYQG010119146.1:0-10538 GCA_963574415.1 Tarsius wallacei | reverse complement strand
CATAAAGAAGGACAAATATATGGACTTTGCAGCAAATTGGATGGATTTGGAGTCGATCATACTCAGTGATTTATCACAGAAACAAAGAACTGAGTTCTATATGTTCTCACTCATAAGGTGACCTTGAACAATTATAATGCTATAAGAAAGCGATTGGCAGTAGCAGAAAACTGTCAGGGGAACGGGGGGTGGGACTGGCAGTTGGTGGAAACTGCTAGGGGAGGGAGGGGCATACCTCGTCAACAAGGGTACCTGCATGATCAATGTTTGTATACATAACCCTGAATTGTACCCCACATCTTTATAATAAATAAATAAATAAATTTTAAAAATGCTTTATCAGGCAGACAATGCAGCAAATGCCCTGCAGCCCAGCAGTCTACCAGGGGCATACACGCTTCCAGGGCCTGAGCAATGGGTGTGGACAAGTAGTCACCCAGGAAGGTTTTCTTCTTTTTCTGGCCAAGCTGGAGAGAGGCAGTTTCACTGCAAACAGCTCCAAATTGAAACTCTCAAACTAGTTATGCTGCTACTACGGCAGTTGGACTGCACAGACCTGTCCCCAGAACATTCGTCTGACACGCAGAGCCCCTGGAGAACTCCAGGCATTCTGCTCCAGCGCATGTCTTAGAACAAATGCAAAAGAGCATGACAGCATGGCTCTAAGTACAGTATGTCTGCGTGGGGAGAGGGAGAATGTTTATAAGGTGTCCCCAATCCTAAAAGGCCATGACCTCTCAGCTGCTTAACATGACAACTCCCCTCCTCCCACCAGGCTCCTTGACCAGTAAGAATTTCCTGCGGGCTTGGAGGGATCCTAAGTCGGAGAGGCAGACAAAGGCTCTCCAGCTCTTGAGTGAGAAGATTGCCAACACCCACAAGCTTCAAAAGGAGAAGGGTGTCGACTTAGAAGTTTCCCTGAGGCAGAGTTGCTGAAATGAAATGATTGTGGGTCAAATCCAATGATTTCCTGTTCTCTAATACAATGGCTCATTCTTGAAAGTGAAAGTCCTGGAACTGGTGAAGACAAAGATAATTGTCTCTATCGATTTTGTTTGCTTAACAAGAGGCTGGTCTCTCTTCAGCAGTTTTCCAAACCCCTTTGTGACAATAGCAACCATGCAATACTCCTGTTTGTGGGGCCTGCCTTGGCACTGTGCATCCTCTGAGGTCTTAATCCTCACAAGAACCTGAAGGAACTCCCATTCTACAGATGCAGGCGTGGAGGACTGTGTAGGGCTACCACAAGGTCATGTGTACCCCGTAGGCTGCAGAGCTGGTGGCACTGGCATTGAGCCAGAGACACTGAGCTAGCAACTGTCATTCCAGGGCTCATCTTCCCATCTTGTTTCTTTCTTTCCTTCCCCTGGATATGTGAAGACACATGATGTGTGCCAGGTCAGCAAGTCTCAAAGTGAGTGCAAGAGAAGCTTGTTCTGTCTGCAATGCTGAAAACCTCCAGAAGCTGAAGCAGATCTTGCCTCAAATGCGCAGAGAAGGCCATGATGTTCTAAGACACACAGATATCCAAATATCCAAGGAACCCGGTCACAGCCTTTCTGACTCGTGTTACTTCCCTATATAAGCCAACCACTGGAAATGATTTGGCGATTCCAAATACAAGCTCAATGCTCTTACTTGCATTTAAAACTGGCATCACATCACTTCTTGGCCTTTTGGCTAAGGTCAAGTGTAAAACTGGCATCGCATATGTAAAGGGCAGTCAAATTAGTGCTAATCATTTAACATTTTATTTATTTATTTGTTTTTTTAGACATTAAGTAGCAAATTAAAACACCAAGACAGCTGAGAAAGAGACAGTGTGTTTAATTAACAGTGTGTTTTTAATTAACAGTGTGTTTTCCTGCTTTTTGATCAGGAGGGCCTTCGTATGTGTTGCGTACGAAGTTTTGCAATTTAAGTGCCTGGCTCTGAAGGCAACCTGGGGGTCGAGTCCCACTTGGCACTTGGGCAAACCTGATCAAGTCTTTCACCAGCTGGATTCCCAGGTTTCTACGTAGACAACGGAGACCCCACTTCACAGAGCTGTTGAGGGCCGAGCTGAGTGGCACACAGCTGTATACCACCAGTTCCTCGGTAAGAGTGGGGCGCCAAGCTAAGTGCTTTCTTGTCCGAGAGCCTTTCTGCCTCACAGCAACCCTCTGCAGTGGGACTCACTGTCCACTGTGATGGATTTCTGTGATATTTTTGGCAGCCGGCATGCATGGACACTTTCCCCTGGTACTGCACCCCAGCTCCATTCTGGGGACCCATCTCTGTCCTGCTGTGTCTGGTCTTGGTGGCACTGTCTCCTATCCCCTCTCTCAGCCAAGGAGTGACCCCGTGACCTCAGAAGGCCAGTCAGGCCCTGCCCGTGGGATTTGGATAGCCGAGAGGATCTTACTCACCCCGTCCTTTGTCTGGGGCTCCCAGGTGGCCTTGTTCAGTTCTGGCCTCCAGGATCCCTGGAGTGACTCTGGTTCTAGTGTTTCTGAGCCCCTGTCTGCAGCAGCTCCCTTCATTCTGTGAGCTACCTGTATTCAGTCCGTACATCCCCTTTGTTCACGCGAATCAGTCTGCTTCTGATGCTTGCAGCCAACCCCCAACCCCACACCACCATTGATCAGCGTCAGTTTTTGGATGAGGAAATCAAGCCCAGAGAGGTGACTCATCTCACAGCAAGTGAACAGCTGAGCTAGCGCGGAAACCAGCCAATCTCAGGATGCACAACCCTCACCCTAGTCTGCCCCTGGTCCAAGGCGCATGTCGCACTGTCACTCGCTAAACATCGGTTCCTTCCTTTTTGGCTTCTGCCCAGCCATGACACACTCGTTACTGTCCTGGGCCTCCCTTACAGCTCCGCAGACTCAGCCTCTGGTGCTGTCAGATCACGGAGCCTCCCCTGTGGATCCCTTACAGAGGCAAAAAGCAGGTGGGCAGAAGCACAGACCTGCTCCCAGAGCGTGGAAGCTGAGCTGGCCTCTGGCGTGGAAGGCCATGGTGGTCTCAAAGCAAAATGCTGTAGGATCAGCCCTCCCTTTAGGATACCAGGGTCCCTGGAGGAAGACAGAGCCCCCAGCCCCACTCATTTTCAGGCTGCAGCTGGAGACCAGGCCCCATGTGTCGAAGGAGCGCTGGCTCCGGTGACTGTCTCGAACGCTGAAGGGCACAGTCACTGGGGTCATGCACCTGCTCTCCAGGCCTTGCTGGTTGCGTGCAAGCGCCAGGGCTTGCCCTGGGCAGGTGGGACTGGCTTTGGGGTGGGCGGGCCCCACCTCACTCCCATGTGAGGTTGTCTGATGGTTTGACTATAATGTGGAGCGAAACCTGCATGTCTGCCTTCTCCTCTTCCCCACACAGATCTCCTCTGTCTCACCCTACTCTCCTTGTTTTTATAGTCACAAAACCAGCTAAGTTTTGTAGTCACAACCAGCTAAATTCTGGTCCAGTTTGGTAACTGGCAGTAGATTTCTCTACCAAGGAAAACTAACAGCTAAGGTAGAAATGTGTGTAAAGAGAATAATGGTGATGTCAGGAGACAGACTGCGAGATGGTCCTTAAATGATAGAATATTGTTGTTATTGTTAAATGTTGCGTTTGTGTGTATTTGGGTTTATGTCAAGGAACTCTCTTGTGAGTTGACTTGGTCCTTATAAAACCCCTGAGGTTGGGGAACCAGTGACAAGCTTATTAGGAGAGGAGGCTATTGAGGTTCGGAGGGTTGGAGCAACCTGAGGTCACCTGGTCAGCTCTTGGCCCATGCCGTGCCATCTGTGCCCCCCACCCCCAGGGTCCAGTGCCGCCACCTGGCTCTAGGCCAAGCCCTTGGGGCAATAAGCTTCCTAAGCCCCCATGCCGGCAGTCATGGGATGCACGTTCCTATTACATGCCCCTTGGGTCTGTGGGACCCTCATAAGCTTTCTGTTTGGGGCATCTTGAGAGCTGCCATTTCATTTGGAAAGCAAACACTGGGAACAGATTAAGATCTAAGCCATGACTTCATTCTTTCCCAGATGTCAGACAGCAGTTCAAATAAGGCAGTGTCTGTAAAATAAAACCCAACCAACTATTCTGTGTCCGAAGAAGAGAGCCAAGTCATCATGCGTGTTTGGGATTTCCAGCTCCTTTTTGTCCTTGGAAAAAATCCTTGTGATAAGAAGCCCAGGGCTGGCATGTGAGCTCCAGGAGACAGGGACCCCACTGGTGTTGCTCACTGCTATGTTCCCACATCTAGAATGTTCTGGCACCTAGTAGGTGCTCACTGCATATTTGTGGAGTGAACGCATGCTGGGATTCCACTCCTTCTCAGCAAGATTGAAAAGGTATCCAGGAAGGTGAGGACGGGATCCGAGGGAGGGGGGCTCTTCTTCTGCCAGGTGCTCACCATGGCAAGCTCATTTAATCCCCACACACGCACCCTGGGACGGGAAGAACTCTAGAGGCAGAGAATCTGGGCTCAGTCTTGAGGAAGAAAATGCAACTAATAACATGAACAGGGCAGAGACTCAATACCAGGTCTGACTGATTCTAGGCTCTCTCCTTCCTCTACCAGGCCACACCAATGCCCTCCCAGAGCCCTTAAAGGAGCATGTGTCGCCCGCACCGAGCCCTCTCTTGTCTGCCAAGTGGTCACCTGCATGGGGCGTCAGCTGTGCAGTCTGAGGTGGTCTCTGTGCCCCACCCAGTACACTGCAGCTGCAGATAGAAGAGCAATAACTATGGAGCCATGGCTCCAGAAAGGAGTGAGAAAATGTGTGTGTGTGTGTGTGTGTGTGTATTTATATGTAATTCTGGATCCCAAAGGCAGATAGAAGTGAAGTGTCCATCAGTTTGTTCATTTTTTAAATATACAGCCTCAACATACATACGAAGCACTCAACATTCAGTCAATTAGAAAATGGAAATCACAGAAGACTCATCTCAGTGGCTAATACAATTAGCAGGGGCAGGATCACATAGTAGGTTCATCTGCAAAAGTTGGATGAATGGGCTTGTTGAATAGTAGCAGTGCTTATAAGGAAGAAGACTCCAACATTGACCAGACAGCAACATAACAGTAATCCTTGTCATGCTATCTCACCTGTAGCTTTCAAAGTACCCACACGTGCTTGATCTGACTTATCTTGTCCCTAAGAGTAGGTAGGCATCACTCCCATGTTAACAGACAAAAAAGTCAAAGCAGAGAAGTTGTATGATCTGGCCAAGGACCTAGGAACTGTTACCAGCAGAGGCAGAGCTACAGGCCAGATGCTGAAATCCTCGGTCCTTTCCAGAAGTTCCCACTTGGCCACCCACTTTTCTCTCTCCATTAGCATTTGGTCAGCAGACCTCTGTACCCCCACAATAGGAAAGCTGTGAACAGACCAAAAAGAAATGTCTCCATTTGGCATCCTCACAGTAAACATCAATCCAAACTCCCAACATACTTTTATAGACACACGTGGAAGCTACTTTTTAAAACAGCACTAGAAAGATAAGCTTCACATAGAGAAGGATTAGGACCCCAGGGAAATGTCCTTTCCTTTCCTTCTCCCCCCAACCCCCCCTTTTTTTAAAATTAAGAAGTGGTTTGTTGCATAAGCACAGATTATTCAGCAGTGCTGAAAAAGCCTACTTTGCGAGGCATTCCTGGCAAAAAGTGGCTTCAGATCTCAGGAGTCGATCTGGGGAGAAAACCCTGCAGCTGCTAATCTGCTGCTGCCCTGCTAGAATGTGAATTGGCCATTCTGGAGGTCAGGATGAGAACAGCTCTTTCTCAAGTGTATTCCCCCAGGCAGCTAGTATTTCTTGGGACAGCTTTGATCGAGCTTTTGCCTGTGATGGACTGGCCCCTGGCCCTGCTTCCAGGGATGTGTGAGCCACTACAAAGCAGTTCTTCAGCCTCAGTGTTAAATGCCTTTCTAAAATAAGATCACTCTAATTTTATGCGCAAAGCAGCTGGGAAGAGCAGGCAGCCCAGCCACCCTCCCAGGGAAACCGGCTCACAGGATTGACGGTCCTCATCTATTAGACCTCCCCAGGAGAAGTGAGGTTCTTAGCTTTGATCTTCAGACTATGTAATGATGTTCCAGGTTACTCCCCCTGCCACCCTTGCCTTGCTGTGCTCCATAGAAAGACCAGGTTTCCATCACTACAAGATTTTTGTAAAATGACCTCATTTTCCTGTGTCTGCCAAGTCTTATGCACATCAAAGAATTGTGGGGCCAAGAATCTTTCTAGAAATTATGATGCTTTGTCAAAAGGTGGGAGTTTTTGCCAAACAGAAAGAGGAGGGTGGTGTAGAGTGAAGGTGTAGAGGAGGAAATGATGGAATAAATACTGGTATTTATCTCCCCCTTCACACACACACAACACACACACACACACACACACACACACAGAACACACGCAAGAAATGATGTCCCTCTTACTTATGTCTCCAGATCCCTTTGTGTGTATTTCAGTCTCAGCACTTACCCAAGGACTACTGCATATCTCAGCTTCAGGATATACTAGTCATATGTCTAGTAGTCTAGGTCATTGGAACCTGGAGTTGTGGAGTGGACAGCCTACACAGCCATACTTATGGGCCTCAGTCTTATCCTATTGAACTATTGAGCTTCCATCCTGACCCCAATTTCCATTCCCCCACTTTACCCAAGACTGTACCACTGAGTATAGGAACTATACGATATGCCTTATTCATATTGGAAGTCCACAGTATGCCAAATGGTGCTTCTACAGAGTAGAGATGCCATAAACATTTGTGGAATGAATTGCAAGTTAAAGGGCTTTGAAAGAAGAATGGAAAATCATATATGTTCTCTCCTCGTGTGTTTAGTAAGAATAGGTTCAGTTAAGCTTTAAAGACAACCTCTCTTTCAAAAGATCAACAATACTGTCAAAACTTTAGCCAGATTGACCAAGAAGTAGAGAAGACTCACATTACTCAAATCTGAAACATCACTGAAAGAGGAAATATCACTATAGGTCCTACAGAAATAAAAAGGATTCTAAGCGAATACTGTAAACAATTGTATACCAACAAATTAAATAACCTAGATGAAATGGAAAAAGTTATAAAAGCACACAAGCTGCCAAAACTGACTCAAAAAGAGTAAAAATCTGAACAAACCTATAAGCAAAGAGATTGAATTAGCAACAACAAAAAATATTTTCCCACAAATAAAAACCCAGACTCAAATGGCTTCACTGGTGACTTCTACCAAACATTTAAGGAAGAATTAATACCAATCTTTCACAAACTCTTCCAAAAAGTAGAAGAGGAAACATTTTCCAACTCATTCCATGAAGCCAAGATTACCCTGATACCAAATGCATACAAAGACATTCATTACAATATCTTTTATGGACATAAATACAAACTGTTCAACAAAATACTAGCAAACCAAATCCAGCAACACATACACATTATAATATATCATGATCAAGTAGAAGTTATCCCAGAAAAACAAATTTGATTTAGCATACAAAAAGAAATCCAGCTGAACAAAGGACAAGATGCAAAGACAAAAACCACATGGTCATCTCAATAGACACAGAAAAGACACTTGACAAAATCTCGTGCAGTTTCACGATAAAAACAATTTACAAATTAGAAATAGAAAGAAATGTCTTCAACTTGATAGAAGGCAACTATGAGAAACCCACAGCTAACATCATACTTGATGGTGAAAGACTGGGTGCTTTTCTCCGAAAACCAGCAACAAAACAAGGAGGTCCACTCTTGCCAATTCTATTCAACACTGTACTGGCCAAGGTAATTACACAAGAAAAATGAATAAAAGTCATCCACATTGAAAAGGAAGAAATAAAATCTATTTATAGGTAACATGGTCTTGTACATAGAAATCCTAGGAATCCACCAAGAAACTATTGGGAGTATTAAATGAGTTCAAAATGTTGTGGGATACAAGACAATATACAAATACACATTTATATTTCATACATTTGTACAACACACAAAAATCAATTATCCTTCTATAAACTAAAAGTAAACAATCTGAAAAATAAAACTAAGAAATCAACTTAACTAAGTGTAAGACTTGTACACTGAAAACAACTAAACACAACTGAAAGAAATTAATGACCTAACTAAATGGAAAGATGCCCCATGTTGATGGATTGAAAGACTTGATGTTGTCAAAATGGCATTACTCTCCAAATTGATGTGCAGAGTCAATGCCATCCTTATTAAAATTCTAGCTGCCTTTTTTTTTCTTCCTGAAATTGAAAAGCTGATCCTAAAATTCATTTGGAAAATCAAGGGACCCAAAATAGCCAAAAAAATTCTGAAAAAAGAATTTAAAAGTTGGAGAATTCACTTCCTGATTTCAAAACTTATTACACAGCTATAGCAATTGAGACCACATGGTACTAGTAGAAGGCTAGAAATATAGATCAGTAGAACAGAATTGAGAGTTGAGACATACACAGCTACCCTTATGGTCAACTGATTTTTTTTTTTTTTTGAGTTGGAGTCTCACTCTGTTGCCCAGATGAGAGTGCAGTGGCATGCTCCGGGCCACCGCAGCCTCGACCTGCTGGGATCCGGCGATCCTTCCACCTCAGCCTTCCAAGTAGCTGGAACTATAGGCGCACATTACCACGCCTGGCCAATTCTTGATTTATTGTAGAGATGAGTTCCCGCCAAGTTGCCTGGGCGGGTCTCGAACCCAAAAGCTCAGGCAATCTACTCACCTCGGCCTCCCAAAGCAAGGGATTACAGGCTGAGCCACCGAGCCCAGCTGGTCAACTGATTTTTGATAAGGGTGTCAAAAGAATCAATGGAGAAAAAATAAACTTTTTAACAAATGGCGCTTGACTACTGGATGCCTACATTCAAAAGAGTTAAGTTGGAATTCTAATTTCACACCATACACAGAAATTTTTATTTTTGATTTTTTTGAGTTGGAGTCTCACTCTGTCGCCCAGACTGGAGTGCAGTGGTATGCTCCTGGCCACCACAGCCTCGACCTGCTGGACTCCGGCGATCCTTCTGCCTCAGCCTTCCAAGTAGCTGGAACTACAGCACGCGCTACCACGCCTGGCTAATTTTTGATTTATTGTGAAATGAGGTCTTGCCAAGTTGCCCGGGTGGGTCTCGAACCCGCGGGCTCAGGCAATCCACTCGCCTCGGCCTCCCAAAGTGCTGGGATTACAGGCTGAGCTACCATGTCCAGCCATACACAGAAATTAACTCAAAATGAACCAGAGACCTAAACAAGAGCTAAAACTACACACTCTTAGAATGAAACATAGGAATAAGTCTTCATTTACTACCAATTAGGTGGTGCTTTCACAGATGTGACAACAAAAGCACAAACAACAAAGGGAAAAACAGATACATTGGACTCCATAAAAATTTAAAGCTTTTGTTCTTCAAAAAGTATCATCAAGAAAGCGAAATGACAACCCATAGAACGGGAAATAGTATTTGGAAATCATGTATTTGATAAGATATTTATAGTCAGAATATATTACAAACTCTTACAACTCAGCAATAAAAAGACAAATAACCCAATTAAAAATGAGCAAAGGATTTCAATTGACATTTCTTCAAGGGAAATCTATAAATGTCCAATAAGCGCATGAAAAGATGCTCAACATCATTTTCAGGGAAATGCAAGTCAAAACTACAATGAGATACCACTTCACCCATTAGGATGGCTATAATAAAAAAGACAGCTAGAAATTGGAGCCTTCTTCCACATCTGATGACATTGTAAATGGTGCAACTGCTTTAGAAAGTCTGGCAGGTCCTCAGAACTTTAAATATAGAGTTATTGTACAACCCAGCAACTCCACTCCTAGGTATATATCCAAGAGGAATGAAAACAAATGTCCACACAAAACTTGTACACAAATGTTCATAGTAGCATTACTCATAATAACCAGAAAGGGAAACAGCACAGACATCCATCAACTGATGAATAAACAAAAAGTAATATATCCGTGCATGGAATTTTGTTCAGAAATAAAGCACTAATATATGCTACAACCTTGAAATCAGTACAATAAATGAAAAAAGTCAAACACAAAAGACAACATATTGTGTGGAATGTCCAGAATAGACACATCTGCAGAGACAGAAACTAGATTGAAAGAAAACAGAGCCGGGCTCGGTGACTCAGCCTGTAATCCCGCACTTTGGGAGGCTGAGGTGAGTGGATTGCCTGAGCCCACGGGTTCGAGACCCGCCTGGGCAACTTGGCAAGACCTCATCTCTACAATAAATCAAAAAAAAATTAGCTGGGTTGTTGGTAGCCGGCCACGGAGGCCCACTGAGCATTAGGGATCAGGGAGGGCCGTGGACCCCGAGACCACTAGGATGTGTTCGGGAGCCGTAGACACCATTTCCTCCCTCTTTAATATCTGGCATATTTAGCCAAAAGGAGCTCTGATGATCTAAGCATGAGGCTCTGAAACTACAACAGGCATGGTTAGCTTTGGAAACTCATTGCTCCTGTTTCTCACAGACTGCGGTTTTGGCCCTTATACAAGCTGTTCAAATTCAGGTCACATTCGAGAGCCTTAAT
>CAUYQG010119145.1:0-31432 GCA_963574415.1 Tarsius wallacei | reverse complement strand
TCTTTTCCACCTACTACTCGGTATGAGATGGAGTGTCCAATGACATCACTCAAGGAGTAGCCTCAAGTCACACTGCAGGTCATAACGGTCTGCAAAGAAGATGATCCTCACTCCAGACATTGGTGAGAACAGGGGTAATTTCATGAAACAGTGCTGTTATTAAGAGCCAAAATACGGCTAGCATTCTAGGGCTGTGACTGCTGCCATGGATGGAAGAAGTTCAAGGCTACATTAGGCGTCTACAGCAGAAAGGGTCCTCATCCTCAAGGACAGAGATCTGGGAGCAGGACCAGCCTCATGTTCATTCAACCACTGAAGTTACAAACAGGTGCTTAGAGGACCCCTGTGGGGAGGAGAGTCACTTAATCTTCTAGAGAAAATAATTTATATGTGACGACACCCCTAGCCAACAGCATGTTTTATTCAACTAGGATTTGAGTTGCTATTTTTGCTAATTGTTAAGCCAAGTAGATTCTTACAGAGACCAGTGTCCAGTGATGTCCTCTGCAAAAATCTTCCCACACCGCTCTCTGAATGGGAAGAAATGCATGATATATGAAGCACAGATGCGGCTGTCTTTGTACTACAGGGCTGATTTAAGGAGGTGAACGCAATATGAATCAGGCATAAAAAATTAACTAGGCAATATGCTGTAGCCATCACAGGTAATGGGCCTACCAAACAAATCTGTAACTCAGATTGTTTATGTTTCATTGAACAGCTTCTTATAAGTCCCCTTACTTGAGTAGGTTCATTATTGTTACATTTTTTAAAATCTTTGCTTCCCCTAAAGCTCCTGAGAGTCGTAAGTCCTGCTACTTCATTAAACACATACGTTTTTCTGACATGCCTCAAACAGTATGGAACAGTGTTAGAAACATAGCAAATGATCATTAAACATACCTATGAATTAAATTATGTTGTTGTTTGTATTTCACAAAGTTAAAGCCATATATGTGATACCAGTCATCACTAGCTCTCATTTTTAAAATTAATTACATTAAAAATATCAGAATATGTTGTATCATAAGTAAGTTTTTTAAACATGAAATTAGGCATTGTTATTCATCGGTGCCAAAAAGGTAAATACTTAATTGCCCCTTAGCTTGAAAATGTCGGCATTTTTCAGAAGTACATTTTTCAAAAGCTGGAAATTATTATTTTAAGTTGCATGCTTAGCAACGATGGTATTGATCAAACAACAACCAGAAAGTTGCTTATTCTTAGAAAGTAAGGCTGACTAACCAGGATTTTTATCAGAAGTGCAATGTACTCATAGTCAGTGAGCCTTGAAAAGTACACTAAAATGATTATCGGACAGTTTTAGAATTAAGACGTGAAAAATTCAGATAATCCACAGAGATCTGATCTTTTGAAAAAAACCATATATACATATGATCTATGAAGAGTAAGTTAACGAAGAAATTGATGACTCAAATGTCATGCTAACACAGACATCGTGAAGTAGAGATTGGCATCATTTAGTGATATAAATCCATACAGCAACAAAACATCCTCAAGGACGGAGATCTGGGAGCAGGACCAGCCTCATGTTCATTCAACCACTGAAGTTACAAACAGGTGCTTAGAGGGCCCCTGTGGGGAGGAGAGACACTTAATCTTCTGCTGCGTCGTCTTCTAATTCTGAACCATTTTTAACAAGGTACCCCTGCATTTTCATTTTGCACTGGGTTCTACCATATACTAAGCTGGTCCTGCGTGGAAGCTCTCATCACTGCATAATTGCCTGAAACCAGAACAGCGCTATGATTTTGAAGTTACTATGGGAGGCTTTATTTCTGTGAGGCAAATATTTCCATTCCATGTATGGCTTCGCCCTCTCCCTGCTTCCCAATGACTCCTTTATTCCCATGTGTTGTCACCCTGTCTCTGCAGCCTTGGCCAAGCGGAAGAAGGAGGGAGACTTTGTCAAGAGCAAAGCATGAACAGAAGGCACATCTTGCTCCCTCTTCTTTGGCATGCTGGCTTAACTCATCCAAGTGACCACTGCAAAGACAATTCTCCCTCGTCTACCAATTAAAATATGTCTCATCTCTACTTCACCTTCTTCCAATAGTACATAAGGTGATTTTGAAGTTAAATACAGTTTTACATAAAACAAACAAAATTGAATTATAAATTCTAAAAAGGAAAGTAAGTGCCGTTAGGTGTTTAAATAAGGCAGCTTGTTACAAGTAACTATTCATTGCATTTAGATTTTAGATTACAGCTTCTCAAATGTAGAGCAAAATAAAACTGAGAAATGGCTCATCAGCAATTAATCTTTCCAAAGAAAATTAGAAATTCATCTAAAAACTCCCAGATTTTATAAGGTACAGAAAGATTGCTCAAATGGATAATTTGGGAGCTCTTTATAAAAGTTCTATACTATTGTTCTTTTTATCTTTGATGCCATTCTCTTCATAAACAAACTCAAACAATTGAAAAATCAATGAAAGAGTCTGAAACCCGATGATTCTGATCTACTGTTAAGGTAAATCACTTTCTTAGAAGATCGATATGTGGACTGTATGAATGGATTGCCTTCATAGTTGTGAATTTGCTCTTATGGAGACACAGTCTAATCGAGAAGATCATTTTGTTAAAAAGTTACAGTAATTTTAAAAATCCTTGAGTTAAATATGTTGCTTAAAAGAAAAACTCTCTTTCATTTTTTTCATCTCAGAAAAGGTCTACGACAAAGTTCAAGGATATTGCAGTTGAAAGTGAAGGCTTTCCAAATCCTGTCCTTTCCTTTCCATACTCACATTCGGGCTGAGTGGCCACCTTGACTGGCTGAGAACTCTCTCCCGGGCCCCACTCGTTGTAAGCCACAACTCGGAAAGTGTACATGGCTTCTGGCTTCAGGTTTCCCACAGTGAGCTGAAGGGATCCGGGCTGGGTTGTATTCATTGCTCGTTCCCTGGAAAATCGAAGTTGCGGAGAAAGATTATTCCAAAAGGAATACTTTGAGCACAAATTTTTATTTGCTGTGCAAGAGTAGTGAGGTGAACCAAAAGCTTGCTAGCTCATTTAATGCTGACTCTGAACACAGTTCAAGACCTTTCAGGCTTACAAGGAGAAACAAACAACTAGAAGGACCTAAAAATAAACGTTGCAAGGTTTCCGTGGAGTTTAAGCCTATGTTATTCTCCATGAAACTTGCAAACTAAAGTTTTTTGTTGTTGTTGTTGTTGCCACTTTACTATTCGGAATTCAAAACTCATGATGACAAAGAGCTATTTTAGTAAAAAGAAACATCTGGAATGTAGACAGGAAGATGCTTTTTTTTCTAAACATCCGGCTAATGACAGGAATCAAGGTTCCAATTATTCCACAAATCGGTCTTTGTCAGTATTGCCAACAAATGCATTTACGTATTTTCTTTTATTGCAGAAAAGGAAAATGCAGATGCCAAGTGTTCCTATGCATGGAGCTCGAGCTCCTGTGGTTACTTTAAATGCAATTAGTGAAAGGAAGTAGATTTGTTCCTGCATGAATAGAAACTGTAACAGAGGTCTGCTTGTCTTGTTCTTCAAGCCACATCTACATGTACTCAATAGTTTTACCAACTAAAAACTTCCTCAGTGTTGCAACATAATGAATTAATCTGCGAATCATGGTGGAATTTACAGCACAGATGAAGAGAAAACCATCCCTACAGACATGGATGCTGACATTTAAGAAAGGAGAACTACAAGGCATATGCTTTAAAGACACACACACTGCTAGACTTTCTAAACATTCGAGAGATCCTCAGTGGTCCTCAACATGAAACTGACTGAACTGAGTGAAGGACGGACTTCTTCTAAACTTCTCAGTTGTTTCTTAAGGTTTCTATTTCTAGATAATATCTCTTGCTTCTCAGTAGAATTAGATGTACACTGAAGTCTGTCATTCAGTATAGCTTTGTTTTTGGAGATATTTAAAGTAAAACTTACTCTTCTGCCAGAGAAAATTAAGGTTTCAAAAAGAACATGAAAACAAAAGTTCCTAGGTGCAAGAACGATGATTCCTGGGCACGTGCATACTGTTAATATGAGTGATATGGCATAGACTGGCTAATTTATCTTCAAATCCAAATTTTCTTCCTCTTCACATGCAAATCTTTATTTCCCAGCCTCCCTGAAGTTGAGTAAAAGCCACACAGTTGAGTCTAATCAATTAGTTTGAGTATACATGATGTGTGGAGATTCCAGGTCTGGTCTAGAAAAGTTTCATGTGAGTAATGTTCCATGTTCTCTTCCTTTACCTGTGGGCTTGAGGTAAGCAAGCCTGGTGACCTTGGAATCCATGTATTGCTGATGAAGTGGTCAAAACGTGCAAGAGTCTGGAGAAGGTGTGAGGAGAGCATTGCTTGCCAATCAGGAACATCATTTATATACCTTATAGAGTCAGAAATATGTTTGTGCTATTATGCATTTGGAGGTTTGTTATAGCAGTTATTATTATTTTACCTAGTACTGCTAGTAATTAAAATATGTACTCTGGATGGTCGCCTGGCACTCGGAGAGGAAGGAATGAATATAGAGTTTTAATTGAAAAGATGAAAAAGTTCTAAGCTGGGCGCGGTGGCTCATGCCTGGAATCCCAGCACTTTGGGAGGCTGAGGTCAGAGGATTGCCCAAGACCCCAGGTTCAAGACCAGCCTGGGTAAGATGGTGAGACCTCGTCTCTATAAGAAATTAAAAAATTAGCCAGGAGTGGTGGGGTGTGCCTGTAGTTACACCTACTTGGAAGGCTGAAGCAGAAGGATCGCCTGAGCCCAGCAGGCAACAGAGTGAGCTATGAGCATGCTACCACACTCCAGCTGGGCGATAGAGTGAGATTCTGACTCAAAAAAAAAAAAAGAATGAAAAAGTTCTGTGGACAGAATGTGGTGATGATAGTACAGGTAAACACACTTAATGCTACAGACTGTGCAATGGGTAAGGGTAAGAAACATCAGATAATGCTTCCCTATACCATATATCACCCTACAGCAAAGATCATTTAGGTCAGAAAGCTTTTATTTTTTTTTTAAAGAAAACACACATAATGAAATTGTATGCCTTGCTGTATGAAGCTCAAGGAGATTAAGCACATGGGTGTAGAGATTTTTGCATCTGATTTAGCTATTTTCTTTCAGCACAAGAATGTTTATATATAGTGCCTCAGGTGGAACGTTGATATAGATAGAGTGGTTTTGTTGTCATTATCTTGCAGAAAATACAAAGGGAGATTCAGGGAAACAACTGGATTGATTCAAAGGACTCACAGTTCGTGGGTATCACACTTAAGAATGAGATCTACAACTTCCTCCTCTAAATACAGTATTGACATCACTCAGAAACAGTAGGAAAACAACAGGCTTCTGTGGATCACAGGGACTTTGGGTAGAAGAAATGAGATCTCAAAGCGGAAGAAGGACAATGGGTATTCAGAATCCTCTGAGAGGATGAATTTGTCTCTCAACTGCTGTGAAGCATTCCATAGCATCTTTTCTAGGCTTTCAAGAAATATTGTTGTCAAGGGTCAGATTTGGTCAGGCACGGTGGCTCAAGCCTATAATCCCAGCACTTTGAGAGGCCGAGGCGAGGGGATTGCCTAAACTCAGGGGTTCATAACCAGCCTGGGCAACTTAGTGAGACCTCTCGTCTCTACAATAGATAAAAAATAAGCCAGATGTGGTAGCGAGTGCCTGTAGTTCCAGCTTCTTGGAAGGCTGAGACGGAAGGATCACCTGAGCCCTGCAGGTAGAGGTTGTGGTGGCCATGAGCGTGCCACTGCACTTCAGTCTGGGCGAGAGAGTGAGACTCCAACTCAAAAAAAAAAAGGTCAGATTTGCATGAACTCCTTGGGCTTCTATAAGAAAAGACAACCTGCATAATTGACTTCATTTCTACAAGTACCAAATAACTTCAGTAAAGTAATGTGGTTCAGGACATGCTGGTTACAACGCTTTGAATAGGTAAGAAAAAAGCGACAAGAAAAAAGCGACATGCCCACATAAGAATGCCCAAGATTACGTAATGAAAATATCACTTACAGATAAGAGAGAATATTGAGCTTTATAATTGGGAAGAGAGTTTTTATAATCAATCCCATTCGCTTTCAGAAAATATCCCGAATTAATAATAGTTATGAAAAAAATATATCTTCATTGATATTGACAACGAACTCTTCATCAATTTCATATAAAGTATAAACAAAGCATGCTGAGAAAACGCCTCTGTGATCTTGGCCTGCCAAATGCCATCTAGGTAAACACGGTGTGCTTGCTCTGTGAACACGCCTTTGAGACACCTCTGTGACCCATCCCTAGTAACTATGTGCTGATTCTGCCCTGATCATTCATTTCTTCAATGTAGGTTGTAGGTTCCTAATGATTTCAAATAACGATGTAACCTAACATTTCCATTTGATGTCACTTTTCAGAAATCTGCCTATCATATTAAAGTCAAGTCACATCAGAATGCTGTGTAGTCTGTGGAGTGGATTCAAGACGGGCGAAGTCAGGAAGGAGGGCTGTGGGTGGTTTTCACATCACCTGGTCTGAGTCCCAGATTTCCATAAGTGCAACACAGGTGCTATAAAAATGCTTGCCACACCATCTGAGAAAGTTTAAATGAGATGCTGCCTGGGAACCATCTAAGCATGGCACCCGGTTGTTAGGACGGAGACTTCTACAAGTGGCAGTTGCTGCTGTTGTTTTATTACGATAACAAAATACCACCACAGCTTTATTATTTTATTTTATTTTATTTTATTTTTTGAGTTGGAGTCTCACTCTGTCACCCAGACTGGAGTGCAGCGGCCGCTCCTGGCCACCGTAGCCTCGACCTGCTGGGCTCCAGCGATCCTTCCGCCTCAGCCTCCCGAGTAGCTGGAATTACAGGCATGCGCTACCATGCCTGGCTGATTTTTTGATTTATTGTAGAGATGAGGTCTCGCCAAGTTGCCCATGCGGGTCTCGAACCCATGGGCTCAGGCAATCAACTCACCTCAGCCTCCCAAAGAGCGGGGTTACAGGCTGAGCCACCGAGCCCGGCTACCACAGCTTTAAAAGACACAAAAATGCTCTTGATTCCAAGTTCCATGGAACTTTTCCACAAAGTAGTTAGAACCAGGAATCTGAGGAGACAAATTAATGAGAGGTATAAGCCCACAGAAAAACTATACAAATAGGTTTCTGACTTTTAGGTCTGCCAGAACAACAACAACAAAAACAAGCCTTTATTGATGTTTCCTGTCCTATTAATTTTGCTTGCAGAGATGAGCTAAAACCAAAAAAGTGCTCCCAACTAGAGGTGCTGAACAAATTCCAGTAATGAAAATGTCACGTTTCCAAAGGGCTAGGAACTTCTCTTCCCAACAGGCACCGAGAAGCCACAGGGGGGCCCTGAGTCTTTCCACAGCACTGTGGTAGCTGATGTCTGAGCTTCTGCTGCCAGCCTGCTCTTTTTGTTTGCTTGTTTGCATCCCCGGGTCCTCCTGGGGTGACATCCAACTGACAAAGTGATTAAAAAAAAAAGCCTTCTGGGAAAATGGCATTCCCTGCCATGTTGAACTTCACAGATGTGTTCACGTACAAGCCCCAGAGATTGCCGGGAGGTTTTTTGTCACCCTTTCCAGGTTTCAGTAGCTGCAAACAAAACCTGGCAAACCATCTCCCAACACATAAGCAATGTCTGAGTTTGGAAGGGCAGTTTGTTATGCTGGGTCTCTCTGGTTCCATCACGGGCCAACAACCAGCCACCTCAAGTAGATAAGTGCTCCATCACGTCCACCTTGAAGCAGTCAGTAGTTCAGGATTTTCCCTCTGCTCACTCAGGTCCACGCTCCTCTGTAAATGGATGAGCACCGTGTTCTGAAGACAGGAGAGCAGTCGATGTGAGGAGTTTGCCCGATGGCTGGGTATTCTGCCTGTCCCTGTGCTGACTACCCCTGCAAAAGCAACAGAGACCCAGACCCAGGCCTCCTGTCTCCCAGTGAAGTTGTCTCCTGTGCGTCTAAGAAATGACACAGAACTGTAACAGCAGACAGAGCTCCCTCATTTCACTTCCTTTCCTTGACCTTTGAGTTGGTCGTGTGAGGTTGAGCCAACTTCAGAGTAAGTCGTCTGAAGTACAGGGAGTAAGTCACCAGTGCCCTCTAGAATCCATTTGCTATAAATTCCCTCATTGTAAACTCATGGAAAGCATGAAATATACAAGGTCTGACTGCTCTTGCTAACTGAAAAAAAGAAAAGAAAAAGAAACTGCAGGTGGCTTGCCCTCTTTGGCTTTTACAAGGAGACTGCGAGAAAAGTTGGTAGCATGCATTTCCTTCTGGTAAGTTCTAGTTTTAGAAGTTGGCTTATCCGGTTAAGGGTCTTGGAAAATAGCTGTTTATGTCCTAAAAGCAAACACCTTGACCCTATAACGATGTTTCTTCTGCTTTGCTGAGATCAGCTGGTATAACTCTTCTTCAGCACTGACTCATGTCAAGGCAGGAAGCCAAGCACGGTGGTGTGGGATGCACACTTGCACGAGTGTCATGCATCCCAACTCCGGGTAGCTTAGATTCCTTCTTCTGTGCTTGGAACTGGTTTGTACTTGCAATATACTACATTACAATAACAGCTTTTCCTCGTGTTTTGTCATCAGTCTTCCCAGTTCTTCCGAACTTCTATCAAAGAGCTGTGCTTTCCACACACACAGCCTGTCCACGCATGCCCACGATCCTGTGCTTACTGCCTTTCTAGGGTCAACACAATCTCCCTCCTTAGAAGAAGATCCAAGGAGCGTCACAATGAGACCCAAAGCTTTGCTCAGTCATCGGCAATGGGCCACTCTGCCCACAACACCTGTGTCCATACCGGCCTGTCTGCCTTTCCCCATTCTGTCCTCCTGTTTTGTTTCATTTCAATCGGCCTGGAGCTGCTTTCTCCTGACTGACTCACACTTCCTTTTCGGTTAGGCAAAAGCTCATTTCAAATGAAATCCAATTAGAATCTCATTTAAAGGAAAGCTCCTGGCTAAACCTGGTCTTTCAGGTCCAGCAGCACTGAATGCTCTCTCTGGTGTTTTTATTGCTCTCGGTTTACACATCTAGTGTGGCACGTATCACATTGTCTTAATAGACATGCCTGCTTCTTTGACTCCATTGTAAATTATTTTTTAAAAGCAGTCATAGTTCATTCATATTTTATTCACGCTCAGCATATAAACTCACTGACTATTAAAACAATGACTATGTTTGCTCAGGCTCATAATTTTTTAAATACATGCGTAAGTACATGTGAAAACTTTATGAGAGTAAATACATAAAATCTCCACATAGTGTGATCTATAAATGCCTAGAGAGCTGGACTCTATCCCAGTTTAGTTGGGCTATAAAGATAGCCCACGTCACTTTACCTCCTGTGGTCTTTCTTTCTTTCTTTTAGAGACAGGGTCTCGCTCTGCTGCCCAGGCTGGAGTGCAATGGCTCAATCATAACTCACTTCAACTTTGAGCTCCTGGGCTCAAGAGATCCTCCCTTCTCAGACTCCCAAGGACCACAGGCACATGCCACCACATCTGATTATTTCTTTTCTTTTCTTTTTTTTTTTTGTAGAGGTGGAGTCTCCCTATATTGCCCAGGTTGGACTTTCCTGGGTCTTGATCCCATTATTTGAATACCGAGAGAGTAGGATCTACTTAATGGAGATTTATTACTCTAATATTCTTATTGAAAATAGAAAATCATCTATCTCTATCTATCTCTGTGTGTATGTGTTAGCTGAATTTAGAACATCTGTTTTTACATCTCAGAAATAGAGTTTATAGATGAAATAGGACCCCGTTTCTTACTGGATCATTTGTATCAAGACTTCAGTGTACATCTTAAGTAAATAAATATTATCTTACCTAAGTGCATCAGCTTGTTAACATATTGAGTCACAACTGTGAGTTGAGCAGCAAACACTGCCTTGAGGTGTCTGATACCCAAGAGTTGCTCCAGGGAAGAAGCGTTACATTAATGTCCCTTTACATCAGGGGTCCCCAACCCCTGGGTCATGGACGGGTATTGGTTGTGGCCCATTAGGAACTGGGCCACATGGCAGGAGGTGAGTAGCAAGCAAGTGAGCTAGGTGTCATCTGCATTTACAGCCGCTCCCCATTGCTCTCATTCGGCCTTAGCACACACCCCCCACCCCCCCACCAGTCAGATCAGCGGAGGCATTAGATTGTCATAGGAGCATGAACCCTCTTGTGAACTGCACTTGTGGGGATCTAGGTTGCATGGTTCTTACAAGACACTCATGCCTGGTGATCTCAGGTGGTGATGCAGGCACTGGGGAGCGGCTGCAAATACAGATTCATGTAAGCAGTGAGGCTGGACTGCACAGAGACCATCATAAGTCAATTGCTTGCTGACTCCTATCAAAACCCTAGAGTGAGTGGCAAGTGAGTTGATGTACCCCAATTGTACAACTGCATCTGGTGGCAGGCTTTAAGTCAGAACTCGACGCTTATTTTAGTCCATGGGTGGCCTGCCCAATATTGTACTTATCACTTCTGTTCATGCCTCTTCTTTTTTGAGTTGCAGTCTCACTCTGTTGCCCAGACTGGAGTGCAGTGGCATGCTACCGGCCTCCACAGCCTCGACCTGCTGGGCTCTGGTGATCCTTCGGCCTCAGCCTCCCAAGTAGCCAAAACTACAGGTGTGCACTGCCATGCCTGGCTAGGTTTTTATTTATTGTAGAGATGAGGTTTCGCCAAGTTGCCCAGGTGGGTCACGAACCCACGGGCTCAGGCAATCCAGTCATCTCGGCCTTCCAAAGGACTGGGATTACAGGCTGAGCCACCAAGCCTGGCCCACGCGTCTTTTTTTAATGTAATATACTATTTCATTATATATTACAGTGCAATAATAATAGCAATAAAGAGCACAGTAAGTGTTATGTGCTTGAATCTTCTTGAAATCACCCCCGGTCCATGGAAAAACTGTTTTCCGTGAAACCAGTCTCCGATGCCAACAAGGTGGGGACCGCTGCTCTACAGGGAAGCAGTTATATTAGTCCTAATGGAAAGATTTTTTAGCATCTCTTTTTTGTCTGTTCCACTCTCATTTTTTTAATTTCTTAGTGAGTGCAAGTATGTTACAACAATGAAAAGATTTCAAAACTGGAATATGATGTTTAATGAAATAGGGCACGAAGCAATAGCAGAAACAACCAACCAAATGCTCTTTTATGATAAGCCTCAAGCCATAAATTTGGGGATACGTGCTATGTGAACAGGAATGAAGGTTTCAAGGTGATTCACTGCCAGATAAAGCAGAATGGGACCTGGAGATTGCCTTCTAGGTCAGAAGGATTTCCACCAAATTTTGATTAAAAATTCTGTTTTTGCTTGGATTGTTAAAAAGAATATACCAAGGAACAAGCATTTAGAAAAGGTGCCTTAATATAGTACTCTTTGTTTCAGCATTTAATACACATTCAAGAGACTAGTCACATAACAAATAGCTACTGTAAGAGCAAATAAAACCTGTATTTTTACGGGGAACCAGTTTTTTGGTTTCTTAAGCTACTTATTTTGTTTAGTTTCGGCCTCTGATCACATCATAAATGTGACTCAGTTCTGGGTCCTCTTCTTATTCTGTTTTCTTGGAACAGATCATCCTGTCCTTTTCTCTCTGCAGTGACCATCCATATGCTGACTGATTCTTGATGCACATCTATGTCCCCAAGTTTTCCTCTGAGCTCCAGATTCCTATTTTCAAGGCTCGTCTTGACATTCCACTTGAATGCTGTAAAGGTATGTCAAGCACAGGTTGCCTGAAACTGAATTTATGATCTTTGTTCTCACACTTGGACTCTCGCCAGCATTCTAGTCTCAGCAAACTGCACAATCATTCCTTCATTGAACTGTGCCAGAAGCCTAGCCACGACTCTTGACCACCTCCTCTCCCTCATCACTTATGTGCAATCCATCACCCGGTCTTGTCAGTCTTGCTCCAAAATATTTCTTAAATGTATCTTTGCCACTCCATCTCCACTGACGCGCCTTTAGCCCAAGCCACCATCGTCCCTTGCCTGGACGTCTGCAGCAGCATGCCGAATGGCTTCTGCCACCCACCTGGTTGGCCCTGGGTCTAACTCCCACTCACTGGCTACAGTGATCTTTCCAAAATGCAAATCTGATTACAGGATAGATGCCACACACACGTTTCTTACATGCTCTCATAGAACCATGTTCCTTTCCACTGGCTCTGATCTCAGTGTGTAGCTACGTGTTCATCAGTAGGATGACGGTTATTAAACTGCTTTTAGAGAAACTGTTGGGTTCTCTCTGGTTCCCAGCATGGTGCTGGATACATGGTCAACTCACGGTCCATACGTGTCAAATAAGTAAGCAATGGGTCTTCCATTTATATATGGTATTCACAGCTGGCATGTTTTATTGCTCAATATGCATGAAGCCCATCCAAAGAAAAAATAAAACAATTATTTTCTCACTTGCTGATTTAAGAACATTTTGAGACAGAGAGGCTACGTTTTTGCAGAGAAGCAGAGTGAGTCTCTAAAAGGAGGGATAACGTTGCCAGTTTTAAGCCAGGGCCAGAGCATGGTGGTTTGGATTCTGAGTTTTGTTCTCTTTCCATCACAATACACTCCTGCATGGATAACGAGTTCCATCAGCTACAGAGTCCTCAACCCTGAAGAGCAGGGAGAGAATATGTAAACACCATGTCGGAAATGTAATGCACAGCGAATTTTAAAACGAATTCTCCATGCCAATCATAAAAAGCTGGTTTCTAATCCCCAGCAGCGAACAGAGGTTTTCTGAGGCAGCATAAAGCAATGTAAAGCATACATCACTGCAAGTTGGAAGACCCAGTCCATTCTTTGTTCTGCCACAAAACAGTGTGTGACCTTGAGCGAGTCAGGGGCTATCTGGGAACCTTCGCTTCATTTGCAAAATGAAGATACCAGCCCCTTATCTGCCTTCCTCGCAGTGTTATTGTGAGGATTAAATTGAATGATGCTCATAAAAGTGTCTTAATTCTCTCCTCTGAGCTCCCACCGTTCTTTAGATGGAGCTCTTTTAGAAAATATCTTTTACTTTGTGTGGCACCGTGAAAAGATCACCGGACTAGAAATCTTGCATTTACATCCTGGCTCTAATATTTGCTACATGGGTAGTTTCTTGGGCAGCACTTTTCAGTCTTTCTGAACTGAGTGAGGAATGCTCATCTGTAAAAGAGAGATCATCACAATCACCTTATCTGAAGACCGGGGGGGCTAATGCCATGAAAGTGGTAAAGTCTTCTCTACACGAGAGTTAGGAAACACCCTGTATTTTGCTTACTGCCATTTCCAGAGAACACAATGATTTGCACACAGCACTAGCCAGGAGGAACTGAGTGCCCTGATGTACCAGGCAAAGAGCAAGTGTTTTCAGCACCTTTCTCCAACTTTATTTAACCGCCCTCACATCCTTTCACATCAGATACTATTGCGGTTCCACATGAGGAAACAAATTCACCAGTCACCGGCCCCAAGCCACACAGCTGGTAAAATTTTAAGTCAGGATTTGAATCCAGGTGGTTCAATCCCACAGCCACAGCCCTTAGCCCTTTGTCTGTACTGTGGACACTTCATAAATAATTTTAGATTACTGATTGAGAGGTGTCAGGCTCTATTCACATATGAGAAACCTACCATTATGGTTTTTTTGTTTGTTTTGTCTTGAGTTGGAGTCTCACTCCGTTGCCCAGGCTGGACTGCAGTGGCATGCTCACGGCCACCCCAGCGTCGACCTGCTGTACTCCGGCGATCCTTCCAACTCAGCCTTCCAAGGAGCCATAACTACAGGTTCACGCTACCACACCCAGCTAATTTTTGATTTATTGTAGAGACGAGGTCTTGCCAAGTTGCCTGGGCTGGTCTTGAACCCACGGGCTCAGGCAATCCATTCACCTCGGCCTTCCAAAGTGCTGGGATGACAGGCTGAGCCACCAAGCAAGGCCTACTATTATGTTTTAATAATGGTAAGCAAATGATGCAGATCAACTTAGTCATTCGAGTAAGAAAACTATTGGAAAGAAACATGTCAAAGAAATGCATATCATCATTCTGTAAATATCGAGAACACCTGGTTGTCTTCCAGGTTAGTCCATTAAGGAAGCAGGTGGCCAGGGCCTGAGAGCACCTGACTTGGACTCAGGCCTGCACTGCATCCTCGTTCTACCACTTACTCACCTGTATAACAGAGGCATAAACCCCTTCAAGTCTGATCTGAATAGTATTTCAAGGTGAGGATTAAAAAGATAATGTATGTAAGACACTTAGCCTGCTATCTGGCACAGGAAGTGCCCCAGAATGCTTGCTATCACTGCTGATGTTCTAACTCTGTGGCCTTGGGCTGGCCCTGAGCTTTCAGTCTCTGAATATTTCAGTGGTAGAAAGTCAAGACTGTGATCTCAGAGATCACTTTCGGTTCTTATGATTTTTAACTACTAGAAAGGGGTAGCTGGATTTCTGAGAAGCAATTACTTCACTGTGAGTTCTAGCTTTCAGGCTATGGAATTAATGCTGCTCCCTAACTTATGAAATAAAAGCACCCCAAAGGGCCGGGTAAAGAATGTTAAATATGGCACTTGTGTGATTGACACCATTAACCAGTAGGACAGAATTATACAGATTGATGATAATCTAAACCAGAATAATGTGTCTGAAAAAATTATTGCTAATCTGAGGCAGACGTTAAACCCACTACCTTTTTGAAAGCTATTGTGTTAATCCACCAAATAAAACTATATGAGCAATCAAACATCACAGCTAACTGCTCAGACATACACGGCATATTCCCTGAGCCAGAAACACAAAATGAATGAAGAATTTTAATCTCAACCTTTTCTTGCAATTAAAAAAGTGTTTTCATTGAACTGCAATCAGCTTATTTATCTTTCTCAGAAACACAATTTACTTAATTGGTTAAGGGAAAAAAATCCATCAAGAATATCACATCTACCTCTCTGCCACCTTTCCATGTTAGTTCCAATCAATACATGTCTACGTGAAGCATGGTATGGGATACTTGGGCATGGAATTATGAATAAGACCTGGCCAATCACCAGGGAGGGAAATACACACGTGGTCAGCCAAATATCAAACTGGACGAAAGGGGGTAAAGGCTATAATGGTAATGTAATAAAAGTGGAGTGGGGGGATAAAGGAGAAGCTGATGAATTCTGACTTGGAGAACTTTGGAGGGTTTCACATAGTAGTTGACATTTCAGTTAGGACTTCGACTCAACACATATTTAATAAGTGTCTACTGGGGCTAAGTATTGCTCTGGGTGCTAAGAATAGCCCAATAAATAAAGAAGACAAAAACAGCCCTGCCCACACGAAGCTTGTATTATGATTAGGAGAAAGGGGATTAAGGAAACAAGAATAATCAGTAGAGGGTAATAAAACCTATGGAGCAAAATAAGGATGAAAAAAGGCATAGGAAGTGCAAAGGCTCAGGAAAGCTCTCCGTGAGAAGGCAACATTGTCGCAAAGATGGCACTTGTGTTATTGAAGGGAAGTTAGGGAATGATCCACATGGATCCTGGAGGGGAAGAACATTCTAGACAGACTGAACAGTGAGTGCAAAGATCTCAGGGAGGAGTCGTCTTGCTTTAGGAAAAACAAGGAAGACAGTGAGACTGAAGAAGAGTGAGCAAATAGAACCATAAGAATGGTAAGAGATGAGGTTGGATGGAGAGGTGACAAGAGGCCAGACCCAGAGCAGGAAGGCTTTCTTCTAATTCTCTAAATGAGACAGGCAGTCATGGGAGGGTTTGGAAGCAGAGGAATGACCCAATCTAACTTATGTTTTACCAGGTTTACTCCAGTTGCTTGAGTGAGACTACACATGGGAGATCATTGTGGTAGTTGACATGAGACTTGGATATACTTAAAAGAGGAGTTAAGAAGTGGTAGGTTTCAGTATATGTTTTATTTTAATTGTTTTTTTGTTTTTTTTTTTTGAGTTGGAGTCTCACTCAGTTGCCCAGACTGGAGTGCAGTGGCCGTTCCCGGCCACCGCGCCTCGAGCTGCTGGGCTCCGGTGATCCTTCCGCCTCAGCCTTCCGAGTAGCCGGAACTACAGGCGCACGCTACCACGCCCGGATAGTTTTTTTGATTTATTGTAGAGATGAGGTTTCGCCTGCCCAGGCGGATCTCGAACCCGCAGGCTCAGCCAATCCACTCACCTCAGCCTCCCAAGGCGCGGGATTACAGGCTGAGCCACCGAGCCCGGCTTATTTTAATTGTTTTTAAATTTTATTTATTATTATGAAAATTTAAGCTTATCAAATTGGACAGAATAATATGATAAACCTCTTTATTCTCATTTCTCAGGTCAAAATATCAAATCAAAGCTAGTCTATTGGTATTATTTTATAGCAAATATCAGGTATCATATTATTGTATGGATTCAAAATATATTTGGATGTCATTGCCAAGACTTGATGATGGATTAGTATGGCGTGTTAATAAAAGAGATACCCCAGATATTTTGGCCCAATTAATGAGACATATGAAGATTTAAATGAGAGGAAGAAAACTCTGGAATAATAAAATATTTTGGGAAAAGATGTTGACATTGAAGGAAAAGAGGTGTTTGGATATGATTATAAGTGTTAGATGCCCAGGGGATACCAATGTTGAGAAATCAAGTAGGAAGTTGGACAGATAAGTCTGGATTGCAGGAAAAAGGGGCCAGAGTTTCAAATTTGGAAAAAACGGCATATTGACAGAATATAAAGTCATAAAGTGGATGAAAAGCGATCCCTAATACCTGAGTCCTGGAGCAATTCAATACTCACAGATCATGGAAGTTGACAGTAAAAAGGAAAGGGGCCTGAAAATGAGTGGCCAAAGAGGTTGAAGTAGAACCAGCAGAGTGTGTTTCATAGAAACCAAGTGAAGTGAAGAATGAGTGTCACGAAAGGAGAAGTGACCAAATATGATACAATTTGCTGATTGGCCAAGTAATGTGAGGACCAGGAATTTACTTTTGTGTTTAGGAATATGGAGGTTATTGGTGAACCTTGATAAGAACAGCTGAAATAAAACACTAGGGACAAAAGTAGTATTGCAATATGAAGTGAGATATTGAAGTAAAGTTAGACAAGTCAAGGAATGTTGCTATAAAAGGGAACAGAGAAAGGAGCCATAGAGGAGAGGAGGGAGAGATCGAGGGAAAATTTTTTGTAATGGAAGATGCAACCTCATGCTTATGTGTTAATTAATATGATGCACTTGAGTGAAGGAAATCGATGCTACAGAAGACGGAAAGAATGGCTGAAGATTATGTTACGAGAAAGGATGGGACCTAGTGAACAATGGAAGGTTTGGCATTCATTAAGAGCGCAAACAATTCTCTTATAAAAATTTGAGGAGAAAATGACATGCTGAAAAACATACTTGGATAAATAAGTCAGAGATCAAAGCTTCTAAAATTTCCCTTCTGATTTTCCAGGAAGTTAGAAGCAAGGTCAACTAAAAGTGAGGGAAAGAGGGAAGGTGTTGGAGACTTGAGAAGAGAAGAAAAGGCATGCAATATGATCGGGAGCATGTGTGAGAGAGGCTGACTGATAAACGTAATATAATTGCCAGTAAGCAGCATGAATGGACAGCATGAGACGAGTACCTATGAATTTAAAGTGAGACGAATCAGCTCGGCTGTGCCTTTTCTTTTAGCTGTGCTCAGTTACAAGAGTACAAGTAAACCGAAGGTAGAAAGTTGCATTCACTTGAGTTGGTTTTTGCTAAGCAAGCAGTAAGAAATGAGAGTAGCAAGCAAAACACTGATGCATGTCAGCAAGCGTTTACAATAACCAGCTGTGGGATTTTAGCCACTGAATGATTAAAGGAAAACGGAAATGATGAGGGAGAGTAAAAACTCCATAAAGTCAATGAACTGTAAATCTCTGTGGAATTAAAGGCTTATTGCCATCAGAGTCTGCACAGAAGATAGGAAGATAAGCGTCTAGAGGGTAAGGCAAGAATATGATTTTTGGAACTGAGATAACAGAGGGGTTGTGGTGACTGGGGCTGCCAAGATCCAGGGTATGACCATGAGCGGGAGTAGCCAACAGGGTATGGAGGACTGATGTTTGTGCTTGAAATGTAAGGGAAATTTCAATAGAAGAGAGAAGAGCAAAATCGGATTATAAGCGAGTGACTGAAATTGCGAAAATAAAATGGTTCACTCAGACACAGCAACTCCGCCTTCCTCCTTCTCCTCCTCCTCCTCCTCCTCCCCCTTTTAGTCTTTTCCTCAATGTCTCTGAGCTCACACTATTTTGAGCCCTCTATTTTGCCTGTGTGCAGTGACTGCTCTGAACACTTTCCCTGAATTTCCTCCCTTAGTTCTCACAGAAATCCTGAAAAGGTAGAATTTATGTTCCTTTTATCCATTCTAGTAGAGGGGTGTAATTCCCGTTTTATACATGATTAAATACACACAAGCCACATCTGATCAATAATAGGACCATTTTCAAATCCAGCTATTTGGACTTAAATGGCATATTTTCAACCATCGCAAGTTACGAAAACCACAATTCTCCCTACTGTGGCTAGACTTCCATTGAAAAAAGTTTGGAAGTTATAGGTGCATGTCTTTGTACAGAAATTTTACTCTATTTAAATTTAAGAACTAGTTACATTTGGGAGCAGTGGAGTGAGTGATCCAAGCTGTATTTCAAAGAGATAACAGCAGACAGTGAGGAGGCAGGATTTGAAGGTGAGAAATCACTTCCAGAGATCAGGTAAATGATGATAGAAGTAACAGAATAAAAGGGGCACGACTGAGCTGTGGCCGAGGTTGGCTTGACAGGATGTGAAGAAGAACGGTAGTGTTGGGAAGCAAAGGGGAGTAAAACATGGCTTGGGTTTTTTGCTCGGTCAACTGGATGAAAGGTCATAACATAAACCAAGAAAGGGGAAGAAAAATACATTTAAGGAGGAGACAGTGAGTACGGTTTTGAGCAGGTTAAATTTAAGGTGCTTCCAGGAAATCCTTGTAAAAGCATGACGATGATGGGGCAAGAGTTATCACCTTTCCCCACAGCTATACGCACTGAGATCCAAGAAACTTAGGAGACATCAAGTCACAGAGTGAAATAGTTGCAGAGATAAGACTAAAACAAATGCCTGCTTCTTCATAGTAATGAATGATTTAAATGCGCAGAAAGCTGTATGTGTATGTGTCTCTTTCCTTCCTTTCATTTTAAAGTGAGATCAAATTGTTTGAGGACATAGGCACTTTAACTGTTGCTGCCAGACAGAAAGAAAATCATTTTGAGAGCACGCAGGTGAGGATTTGTATTGTACCACCTAATCATCAAACTGTACCCTTCTGAACAAAACACCATTCTGGCAAGGCCAGTTTTGAGGGTCCACTTTGAATCCTGAGAGGTTCCTGAAGATTACCGTGAGTTTAAAGTCCTCACACATTTGAGAGACTAGAAGCTAGCATGTGAACACCTGCTTTTCCCCACATGGGATTTTCCAATATCTACCTTAGACTTATCATCAAACTTCAATCCTTAAGATAGTGGATCGTTTTACGGGAAAACTGCTGGATGCAAAACAAAACAAAACAGTAGACTGTACTCTTGAAACCAGACACAGACACTCAATAAATAATATTCACAATAACAGCTTCTCCAAATACTAAACACTTGTATATGCAACCTAATTTCATCCTAACAAAAATCTTGCGGTAAGTATTATGATTTCCTCCTCACTAAAGTGTAAAGCTAGACTCAGGGAAGTCATGTGCTTTTTTCTGAGCTCACACAATGTCCATGGCAGAGCTGGGATTACAAATTAGCCACAGGGGTTCTTTACTATCCTATTCTGCCAAGGTACAGACTAATTCTGTTCTTTGTGTATCACTTTGAAAACAAATAAAATAAGAAATCTGTAGGATATACTCCCAGTCTTGCCTTTCTGTTCAAGGAAGCTCCATATACATTACTTAATTTGACTATGAAGAGTATCCTGCTTTTAAAAACTGCACATCTCCATTTAGCAGGAAGCAGAAGGCACAGAGTAGAGATCTCACAGCATCTCTTGA
This sequence comes from Tarsius wallacei, assembly GCA_963574415.1. Lineage (NCBI taxonomy): Eukaryota > Metazoa > Chordata > Mammalia > Primates > Tarsiidae > Tarsius > Tarsius wallacei. The sequence goes on along the minus strand of CAUYQG010119145.1, from coordinate 11,339 downwards.
GTGCCAGTTCAGCATCCCTCACTGTTGTTACCCTGCAGTGATGGCGAGTTAGGCCAAATTTCACTGGTAGCCTCACCTACCTGTTGTCACCTTCTCTGGAGAAAAAGACTGCGAAGGTTTGAATGTTCCCCTTTGCTTCTGCAGGTGGGCGCCAGCTGAGACGGACAAACCGACTGGAAACCAGGACAGGAACCACATCTCTGGGAGCCGAAGGGAGGACACTGGAGCTTGGGATAGCTAAGGAGGAAGGAGAGGAGGACGTCAGAAGTGTGGGTGCCACAGATGGGAACTGGGCAGGAAGGCGGAGCAGACATATTGGCAGGCATGGCCATATTACAGTCACACTGATTCAAAAGGAAGGAAAAAAAAGAGAGAAAGACACAGTGAATAGAACCAAAGGTATATTCACATTTCTTAGGCTTCAAAGAGGGTGGCTAATAATAATGTGTATGATTCTACTGCATATTTGTCGGTGTCTATGACTCATGGGATCCATGATAATAATTTTTTAAAACGTCTGTTTAGACAAGAAACTGGGAGATAAATTGGGTAATATGAGATTTTAACAAGTACAAAAGTACTAGAAAGACCTTCCTTCAGAACTGTGGATAATATGATTCAATATTGTAAAGAGATTACATTTCTAGTGGTTTTAAGTGATAATAGAAAATGTCGGGCAACCCCCTCAGGTCTCCTCCCACTGTGGGAGCTTTTCTGTCCTCTCAATAAATCCTGCTTTAAAAAAAAAAAAAAGAAAAGAAAATGTCTTGGACAAGAGGAAAATTATTTTAAGCAATTAATAATATATTTTCCTGAATTCTTTCTGAAATAAATCAGGAGTTGGATAAGTAAGAATACAGATGAATGAATAAACAAATAAATAAATGCATGTATCCATATTTTAAGTTAAGCATGATATTATAATTCAGAATATAAACATAAGATTAAGTATAAAGATAAATTTAGAGTAACTTTTATTTTTGCTTGGAGTCTCATTCTGTCACCAAGGCTGGAGTGCTGTGGCACAATCATGGCTCACTGCAACCTTGACCTCCTGGGCTCAGGGGATCCACCCACCTCAGCCTCCCAGGTACCTGGAACTACAGGTGCACGCCACCATGCCTGGCTAATTTTTTGAATTTTTTTGTAGAAAGGGGATCTTGCTCTGTTGCCCAGACTAGTCTCAAACTCCCAGGCTCCAGCAATCTTCCCACCTCAGTCTCCTGAATTACTGGGATTGTAGGCATGAGGCACCTTGCCAGGCTTGAGTTGACCATTCTGTCAAAGATAACCTACAAGCATTTTCAAGAGTCCCAAGAAGAGGTAAGAAAGGTCCATAATCTCACAGGAATTTACAGGCTTTTTTGGAGAGGAGGTTATTACTTGAAAAAAATATGATAGGCAGTAAGTTTGCCTGATTTCTGACCAAAAACGCACATGATCACCTTCATCTCATGTTTAAGAAAAATATATAACTAAGCTGATTTTTTAAATATTGAACACATTTAGAATATGTTTCATAATGGAAAAGACACAGCCCAAGTAGGTGTACATACATCAACATGGAGTTTAGTGAAGCTCCAATTTGGAAGTCAAACCACTGGAGACCCCAACATTTCATAACGTAACCATGGACTCATATGTGTTGATAAATTCCTCAGGTTACCAAGCAGCGCAAAACCTGATTCCTGGCAGAATCTGTTCCAATTGCTTTCGGTGCAATTTGAAGTAGCGTATTTATATATTTTTTAAGACCACAAAAAATTAAGAGCAGAGATGAAAAGTTAGCACAAGCTAATAAAAAGTAGAAGCGATTTTCACGGACTACCTTGTAGTAAAGGAGTTGACAGAAAAATACAACTGCACCACGCTTGCAGAGTCCACTGTATTTATAGCAGAATTTGACAACTGTTATCCGTAGGAATAACTGAATTATCCACAGTTAGAAAACTGGCTTTTCAATCATCCGATGCACTTATAATAAGTAATAGAAATTTATATTATATGTGTGTGTGTGTTGTGGTGTGTTTGTGTATGCGTGTGTGTGTGTGTATGTGTGTGTGTGTGTGCGCTCGTGTGTGTGTGAATTCCTAATTCATTTTTATTGGATGCCTGTTTTCTTTGTGTTTGTTAAAGCTTCCAAGTCTAGGCACATGGATCTCATCTAGAGAGTCGATTTCTAGCTCTCAATCACAAGTGCCCATTTCCCTACATTTAATCTTCAAACTGCTTTTTTGCAGACCATTTTCTCTAGGCTTACCAGTTAGTCTTCATTCCTACATTCACTTAGTACAGGGACTGGCTCAGTTCATATTACTGCCACGAGCTTAACTTCTGTTAGCTGAAAAAATCCATTTATGTGTGTGGGAGAGGGCACTTCATTTCCTGATGGTTCCAGAAATAGTGTCAATTTACAATACACAGCAGTTACTCAGAGAAAGAGAGGTTTTAAGGAATGACAGTAAGTGTTCTGAGTTACTTCTGACTCCATAGATTCTTTGACTACTTCTTTGTAGGTAAAACGCCTCCTTGCTTCCCTGATCAGCACAGTCCATTTGAAATAGATGGAAGACGGGCAGCGAGTTAGTCCGTCTTGCCCAGCAGAGTGGTGAGGGGAGGGGAGGAGACTGATGCCTGGACAGGGAGCATCTCTCTCAAAAATATTACTAAGCTGATATTAAGCTTCTGGACAAAAACCTTTACTTCCACACACCATAGGCAGTAAACCTCTTCTCTCCTTCCCCTCAGACTGGTGTTCCTCCCGAACTGTGTCCAGGCTGTCCTCTCCACTGTAAGCCCAGAAGCCCGAAAAATGATTCCTGCGTCTCCCTCACTCCCCGCATGCTGGGATTCCACCTCCCAAGTGGTTTGGAAATCTACCTTCACTAGCGTATCTTCCCTGCCACGCTTATAACCACACGGTGCCGGCATCCCCACAGCTGACTTCCACTACTCTGCCTCCCTTAAACTCATCCTCCTCAAACACATGCTCTGTGCAGCATCCGGAATTAGCTTCCAGCAATGCAGAGCCGGCTCTGTCCTTCAGCTGTTCATCTTCCTTGTCTTCTGTTTGCCTCAGGGCGAGCTCTAAACTTAATTAGCTTGCTAGCCTGGCTCCTAAGACCATGTGTCTTAATTTGCCTCCCCCCCCCCCATAAACAGGGCATGAGAAAAGGATGTATGTGTAGGTAATTTATCTGGGAGATGAACCCAGGAAGACCAGCGGAGAGTCAGGAAGTGAGATAGGATAGAAAAGGAACCTGATGAAGCATGAGTCATCCAGGTGGTTGTCACTGTGGGAGACTGAAGGCCACGCCCCTCCGGGACTCCGGAAGTCAGGGTAGAATGCACCTGAGTTATCTGTCCCTGAGGGTAGAGCATTGGGGTGTTTATCTACCCACTTCTTCTCTGTTATTTGTTAGGAGTGATTTCAGGGCCATTATCCTTCCTGACCAATCGCCTAGTAAGTGATAGAAAAGCACAAATGCCTTTGGGCACGGGCTTGCAGGTGTTCCCAGGTGTTGGGAAGCTCTACTCAGCAAATAGCCACATTCACCGGCCACCTTCCCAACCTTGCTTTAAGTACAGAGAAGAGAACAATGACCCTCAGAGGTGGCCATTTTCTTCCAGGAGATCACGTGCAGGCTTCTTGGCTTTCGATGTCCTACAGTGTGTTCTCTTAGTATTGGACCCCTGCAGGTCTCTGGGGCCAGAAGCAGATCCTATGCCTTAACAAGCCCATTGCCTCTGTCTGGTCAGCTCTTACTTTCCCTCTTGGTTTAGTTAGGTGCTGTTTCCTCTGGAAAAACCAACCAAATGTGTATGGAAGCTATATGATAGACAATATCACATGTAAAAAGAATGTCTAAAATCAATAAAATAATGAATAATCATGTTTAAAAGTATGGATCAATTCGATGCATAACAAAATAAATGCACATTAAGATAAAGCCTAAAAGAAATTCTGCCAGAGTGGCAAGACTTTAAAGAAGGTTAGTCTCTCACATTAATCAGGGTGTGTCACTCCAAGACATTGTCAGTTGAAGTTTGTTTGACTGCTACCTTCTTAGAAGTCAGTTTAGCAAACTACTTTAAAATAAAAAATATATAACATTTGGCCAAACAGTCTCATTTCCATAAGTGTATTACTTCAAAAAATAACAAATGCCCCCTTTATTAGTATATTAATCTGAAATCAGAGATAGCACATTTACTCAAAATGTAGTACCTATCCATCTTATCAGTTTAAAGATCTTTACTGGGTTTTTTAGAAAAATGTATTTTCAAAAATATATCATTAATGATGATTAAGAGAAACCTTTTTGAGAATTTTCAAGAAGTTAGAAAAATAAGTAAAATTAAAAGAACAAGAGGGAAATTTTCATATCCTAAATCTCCAAGAGCATCTCCCTCAGACACATCATCATTATAAAAAAATTCATTGGTTTCTCCACCCATCCAGGGACTGCCCCTCAAAACAAAGCCAGAGGAAATTTGCAATCAGGGAGAGACCCTTCTCTCTCTTCCCTTTGGCTTTGGGAAGTGTATTCTTACAGAGCTGGTCTAGACTCATATAGCAAAGATAAACCTCAGAATAGAATTAATCACAGACCCTCTACCTCAGTTTAAACAGGCGTTATATGAAAAGGAAAGGACACGTATTAAACAAATGAATGGTTTCTTATTTCATAGAGGGGAATTAATTTTGTTCTGACTAATCCTCCATGCTTTGTCGACAGTAACTTGCCTTCAAATTAGGTCTCAATAAAGAACCAGTCAGGACTTCTTTTCTTTGCTCTTGGAGACCTAATCTCCAGCCTGGACCTAATCTCTCTGGCCCATTACTGTTGCCATAGTTACACCTTCTTTATCTGTTGTCATGGAGAAGAGGAGTATGGTGAATTTGCCACATTAGAACAACACAGTCTTTTATTTTTTAAGAACACCTTTTCAAAAAAATTTTATCTTAGCAAAATCCAACAAAAGGAGGTGATTTTTTTGAAGATAATGCAAATCCAAATAACAGATAGTTTTGAAACCAGAAACTAATAATAACAATTTTACTATGTTAAGTGCGATAGCTTTGGTAACAATTATACTATTGGGTTAATTTTTCTGTAAAGTCACAACTTTTCTAGGTATCAAAGACTTTTTCCATTCCCATATTTATAATGTAATATATACAGACATTCATTTCTCTCCAAGATTATTTAATAGTATACTATCTTCATTCCCTATAAGGTGTATGAAAGATAAGATATTTAATAAAAACAAAACTATTAACTTTATTTTAAACTGCAAACAAGTTAGTAGACTTGTTTTCCTATGTCATCCCCATGTAGCTAACTAGAATACCACAGACATGACCATCGAGTCAACTAGTTGCTTTATTAGCTTTACCTTATTAGCTTGAAGATTTAATAAAAATAGCATATAAATAGATATCATTAACAACAACAAAAAATAGGAACATTTACTTTTCCTAAGGGCAAACATCTATTATTTTTTCCTTTCGGATTTTTTTTTCTTGTTGTTGCTCCCTTGACACCAAATGCTAGCTTTTATTGTCAAAATGAAGAAGTGGATAAACCTAAGTTATAGTTTAAAGTTTTTTTTATAGTTCATAAAGTAATTTCACAAACTTATCAAAAAGAAGCTTGACTGCTGTGTGTATAATTGAAAATTACAATGAATGACTTTTTTTCTAGGACTTTAAAAAATTCAGAGAATCATGGATTTTATAGTAGTGTATTAAGAATTTTAGTAAAATTAAGAAATGTGTATATTTTAAAAATATTTATTTAAAACTGTTTTTATTTTAAATTGGTATGAAATGAAAATTAATATGCTCTATCTCTCATTAAACCTTAATATTTTAATTATGCATTTGATTGATAGATAACAGTATATGTCTTTATCTTGTACAACGTGATGTTTTAAAACATGTACATTGTATAACAATTAAATCTAGCTAATTAAAAATGCATTACCTCGTGTATAAGATAATTTATTGGGTTAGTATCTAAAAATGAATAACCAATATTTATTAAATGACTATAAAGTTCCCTCTGTTATTCTTGAGGCTAAGAATTATTTCTTTCTGAGCCATGGATTTTGCCCTCAGAGAACAGGGAATTGATTTGAAGATACAAAGTACACACATGTAAGAAAACTGAAAAGTTAGAGACAGTCACTTCCTTACAAATGAATTCAGTTCCAAGTTTTCTGGTAGTTTAGACATCAGAACATTCTTCCTCACCAAACCATTTCTATTCTGTTCACAGATGCCTATTTAATATCTACTATCGATAAACTCTCATAACAATAGAGCTATGGAATTGGTTCATGCCCTGTATGATCTTCCTTTGACAACATGCATTTAGGCATCTGATCATTAATCCATGTGAGATCCACTGAAGACTTACTGAGTGCAGGGCACTCGTGAAGGGTTGCTCAGGCCATTTCCAAACCCAGAGAGGAAGGTCAGCTCGGTCATCTTCCCTGCCTGGCTTGGCTTCACCCTCAAGGACCCATTTCCTCCCACCGCCAACATTAATCCTCTCACACCAGCCCAACTTTCTCAGTCGCCTTGAGGAGGAAGCCTGAAGGATCTAAGCCTGAAAGACCTATTTGGGGTCTGGAGGAGTGGGTACCTAGGTAGGAGGAGTTTGAAAAGGTTTGGGTTGCAGACCCGGCTATCAGCCACCTCTCGGTTCTCCATGCTGGACTTGCTCAAGGAACATCTACTATGACTTCATGCTTCAGCTAGGGCTGCTTTCCTGTGTTGCAAACTGAGTTGGAATGCCTTGTGCCAACTGCTTTGGAGCTCTGACCAGGGGCTTCCTTCCGGCTTCAGTTTAGGGTCACCTCCTCCCTGATCTCAATCCTAGCTTGGGACCCTCTAGCTGGGCTTTCACAGGACCAGAACGAGATGCACACTCCTGTCAGGGCACTTCCCTGCAATGTAGGGGTCCGGCTGTTTTTTGTTGTTGCCATCCTACACCAAATTGCATGTTATGTGAAGATAGCAATCAAGTCGACACTGTTCCTCATTTTAACACCCAAGATTATCATGGCGAATATTAGTCACATCACAGGCATTCATTAAATGCTTACAGGGTCAGTAATATGAAAGGTTTTAAAATTTGTGAGATGATGTTTAGACTGGTTAGAAAATTCCCCTTCAGACCTTTGCAAAGTGGTGATTTGAGAATATGTACTGGGAGGGGACTGAGCCATTACTACAAGCGAGTTATGCTGGTCATTATTAAGTTGCTGATAAACTACAAAGAAGATAGAAACAACTGAACTCAGAGGAAGGTTCCCAGAGGATGCAGCTTTGGGGTAATAACATTTCATTTGGAACAAAATAAAGAAGGGGCAATATATCACAACCTGCTCTGAAACCCAAGTGGGGCCAAACAATGTAGACGGTGTGTTCATATAAGAGTAACTCCTGGCTGAGCGCTGCGACTCAGTCTGTCATCCCAGCACCTTGGGAGGCCGAGACGGGTGGATTGCCTGAGCCCAGTTCAAGACCAGCCCGGGCAACTTGGCAAGACCTCATCTCTACAATAAATAGAAAAATTAGCCGGGTGTGGTAACGCACACCTGTCGTTTGGGCTACTTGGAAGGCTGAGGCGGAAGGATCGCTGGAGCCCAGCAGGTTGTCGCTGGGGTGGCCATGATCGTGCCACAGCACTCTAGCCTGGGCACTGGAGTGAGACTCCAACTTCAAAAAAAGAAGAAGAAAAAGAAGAAGAATTCCCAAGGGAAATGCTTTCATTAAGATGCAAAAAGGAAGCTTGACACTATGGCTTGGGCTGACTTGTGCATCCACAAGGGGATTTTATAGAAAGTGTGATTCTTATAAACCAGCACCATACATCAAACAGCTCTGTCAAGTGAAGGCTGTGTGCTGAAAAGTATTTAATATGGCCACACAGAGAGATAAGTTCAGAAAACAATTCTGGAAAGTATTTTCATATCAGCAGAGATAGCTATAGCTTTCAGAGTTTGAGGTCATTTCAGACAAAATGAGGAGAAAAACGCTATTTAGTAAATGGGTCAACAAACACATGTGTGACTGAAAGTTTTTATGCTCAAATTGTACATTGTAGTTATAATATGCTTTTAATTATTTCCAAGATGCTGATTTAGGAACGTTCCTTATAAAGAGTTTCTTCAAGATGCAACAAGGACCAAACGTAGCTTAGTGAAATGATGAGGGCATCATCTGTATAAATAGATGGATTTGACAAGAAAACTACAGTTACTGTGGCCCTCGGACTACTACTCTGAAACTACTACAGAGTGTGGACCTTGGACTCCTACTCTGAAATTCTGTGGCTGTGTTACCTAGAAAGTTATTTAGCTTCTCTGAGTCTTACTTTCTGCATTTAAAAATTGTCCCTACATATTTGAATGTACAAGGTGGTAAAGCAATGGTGAAGAGAAGATTTTAAGGGCTGCCCACGGTATCTAGCATGTGATTTGTTCTCAATAAATGATGGTTATTATTTGTCTATCTTTAGATTCAGAGAGTAGACGTGTGTTTTGGCTGACCCAATTTCACGAAGCCTGGCTAGAGGTCACGGAATCCGAACAGAAAGGCATTGGAAAGTATTCCAGCTAAATCTGATAGGTCAAGTGAGTTGGGGACAAGGGTGTTTTCCCTATATAGGGACAGTGTCTGGACACCTCACTATCCTATTCACCTTTTCAAGTAAAATCTATCATTCATTTTCTTCCTTCTTAAAATGTTATCATCCCACATTTCTGCTCCTATAAGAGTTTACTTCATTTCAGGCCTCTTTTCATTCTTTGTATTTTCTTACTAATCACTGTACCCTTTCCATCTGTCACCGTTCCAGGGCTTTGTGAGGACACCTTTAATCATCTCTCTCGTCAATGTCTCATCCTGGCATCTTTCCCCAACTACAGTTGAGCTACGCTTCCAGTCAATCCCAGCTCGCTTTGTTTCCATGCTTTCCCTTGAGTTCATGTCATTGAATTCCCAGTCATTGTTTATCCCTTCTCCATGCCCAGGGACCCCAAACGTGCCATTTCAATCATTCCCTTGTCACCAGAGCTTCCCCTAGGGATAAAGACTGACAAGCTGTGACAGCTCCCCTCCCATGCTCAAATGCATTCATCATCCTTGTCCTCATCCCAGCCATATGGTGCTTTGTCCCGGGCTGGCATACAATCCTGTTCTTCGTCCGTGAAGAACATCTAACGAACATGTGCGTGGCTGATACGGATCAGTATGGCAGGCTTTAAGACTCAGTGCGTTTTCATGCAGTATCTTTGGTGATAAGCTACTACTAAAGAAAAATAGCTGGAAATCTGTGTTGTTAAGAAAAAAAGGAATTGAATTAGAGCTACGGAGTAGAATTGTGTGTGTGCGCGCGCGTGTCTGTGTGTGTGTGTGTGTGTGTGTGAAACAACTAGATATTTCCAGTAAAAAACTCAAATAAAGGTAAGTTTAAGATAATAAAACCTAAAAAAAAAGAACCAAAGGTTTCAAGTATTTGCTTTTGCAGGTACTTTTAACAACTGGTTTTCCTGTTTTAGAATGCCGAGTAACCAAGTAATTAAATACCAAGACTCAGTGAGTCCCTCTCACAGCAAAGTTTAGCGCCTACTCATAGGATTTAAAGTGAATTTTAAAATAATTTATATAAAGTTATGGTCTAAGGGGAGATGGAGAAAAGCTCATTCCTAGTATGGGATACTTGCAACTTTCAAACATTTTCCTGAGAATCAGAGTCTCAGAATGAGTGTTCACTCATCACTATGTGCCAAAGGAACAGGCTAGCAACGAACGTGTGAGGAGGTGACACAGGCCAAGAATACACTGGCCATGTAGGACAAGGGTGTTGGTGAAGCCACTGTGTGCAGTGCACATGGCTCTAACCCCTGGCTACTCATAACTGAATCTGATGACCACCACATCAAATGGAAGGGAAACTAAAATAAAGAGAATAAAAGAGGGTATAAAACTAAGATACATTATCACTTGACCCAAGTTTACACAAGTGAAACATGTCACTCACTGCTACGAAGTCACTGCAAAACCACAGGGAAAACAGAATGGACATGAAACACGTTTCCTTAGGTCTCTACTTCTGCTTGAGGTGGTTCTTCCACGCCTACATGAACTTGAGAGGGAGAGAGAAAGAGACAGACCCTGACCACCACATCTACTGTAGCGTCCTTTCTGGGAAGAAAGATGGTGAGCATGTGGTATTTGCAGCTACAGCTGAGCGGTCCTTCATGAAAGCTCATTTTTTGGCTTTTTTGACATATTGCAGTGAAGCAGATAAAAGTGAAATGATCAACCATAAAGGGGGCTTACTGGCCTTAACCTAATACTCATACTTCAAACCCACAAAATGGGGAGAGTGGCAATACGGCGATGGAACAGGTCAGAGTGTGAGGACCTCCACAAAAGGAACGTCCATAAAGACTCCCTGCGTGAGTGGGTGTGTGCCAGCGGGTGAGTGAAAGTTCGTCTGAGGGGAGACCAGGGTTCACACACCCGGGGGTTCTCCTCCGGAGGTGACTGCACCCCGCCAGAGCCGTGAGATTGGAGCCCCAGTGTGCAGGATCATCTGCCCTTCTCAGGGCTCTCTTGAGAGGAGGCAGCTGAGAACAGCCACTCCTCGCCACATGGCACCTGATCTATGTCATCACCTGTGGCTGCAGACTGGGCGTGAGCAGCGGAACTGTGGAGAAGGCAGGGTGTAGAAATCTGGAATGGAGCCTTGCAGCCAGTGAGGAGATGTTGACTGGCACCATCTTCTCTGTCCCAGGACCGGGTGGAGACCTGCATTCCCCTGCCCAGCTCTGTCTAACCTCCAAGCTGGGACCCAGTGGCTATCCCCTCATCAGACTTGGAGAGACAGATGCCCTCCCTGGCTCTGAAATAGGCACAGAAGCATCAGATCCAAGTGGGAGACTTCACAGCAGCCACAGTTGCAAACAAGTCAGGTGAGTCTGGATCTGATCCACCCTCCTCCCACAGAAGTCCACGGGGCTTGACATCTGACCCACCCTGAGAGCAAATCTATCAGCCTGCTCTGAGAGCAGAAGGGATGGGCTGGAGATCAGAGTCACACCTTAATGCAGTGATGGCCGCCGAAAGGAACTGGAAGTTACAGAAACAACCACAGAGTGAGTTTATTTCTACTTTGTTCGTTTTTTTCTTTTTTATTGTTTTTCCTTCTCTCTTTCTTTCTGTTTTTGTTAATATTTTCATACTTGTTTTATTTCTGACATTTTAATGCTTTTAAAAAAGATTTTTATGTTTGTGTAAGGGTATTTTTGAGGGAGAG
>CAUYQG010119143.1:0-20908 GCA_963574415.1 Tarsius wallacei | reverse complement strand
GGGACAAACATTCTAACCGTAGCACTGTCACATCCAAAAGAGCATTATGTATTTGAAAAGCAATGAGCCATCACTATGAGTGGACTGTGTGTTTCCCCACTCTGTCTTGTTCAATACACAGGGTGCTCTTTCACTGCCTTCAGTCTCAACCCTTTAACTTCTGTCTAGTGTGCTACCTTTCCTAACAGATACAGTTGCAATGACCTGCTTTATTTAGCCTCATTTCATTCTCCCTGGGGAGGGCACTGTGAACCTGCCTCCTTCAGCTCTACTGCCCAACTCTAATTCCATGCCTCTTCTAAATGTACAAACACCAGTTTACACACACACACACACACACACACACACACACACACTCACACACACATCTGTTCAGAATTAGATTTAAAGTCTTAAAGAGCAAGGACCAAGATATACTTCCGCTTGTTTAATCCCCAGGGAATCATTTAAAATAGGTGAGCAATAAATATATGTCAAAGTATAGTTTTCAATAAGCTAAAAACATAGTTCTTATACAAATATAGACTGAGAAAATTTATATATATTTTTTATTTCTATGAGTTATTTATGAGTCATTACCACAGGAACCAGTAAGATGGTAAAGCTAGTTCAAAGAGTATTTTGGGGAACTGGGATATTTCAGAGATATTTTGGGGAGAAACAAAAGAATATTAGAATACAATTTCTAGGTAAGTACAAAGCTAGTTAATGTCTATATTAGTCAGGTTCTCCAGAGAAACAGAACCAATAGGAGATAGAGATAGAGAGATAGATAAGAGAAGAGTTTTTTGTAAGCATTGGCTCACTTGACTATGGAGGCCAAGAAATCCCACAATATGCTGTCTGCAAACTGGAGAACAAGGAAGCTGGTGGGGTCGTTCAGTCTCAGCCCAAAGACCTGAGAACTAGGGGATCCGATGGTGTATCTCTCAATCTGAGGTCAAAGGCCTGAGAACGTGGGGGAAGAAGGGCACCAGTGAAAACCCCAGAGCCAGAGACTCGAGGGTCTGGAGTTCTGATGTCTAAGGCTAGGAGAAGATGAATATTCCAGCTCTAGGAGAGAGAGCAAATCCCCCTTTCCTCTGCCTGGGTGTTCTCTCTGGGTCCTCAATGGGTTGGGTACTGCCTGCTTATGTTGGTGAGAACAGATCTCTCTTGTTGAGTCCACTGATTCCAATGCCCGTCTCTTCCGTAAGCACCTTCACAGAAATAACATTTTACCAGCCTTCTGGGTATCCCTCAACCCAATCAATCCAACACTTAAAATTAACCGTTGTGATATTTTACAGGTTTCTAAAACTTGGGGGTTTATCTTCTCTGTAGGATAGACACTTACAAGTTAACACGTGACAACTTCACAGTCTCTGAGATCTAATCAACTAGTAATAGCAAAACTAAATGGTAGGTGCATTTGCCTAGAGAGTTAAATAATCATTAAATGGATTTGATTAAAAAAACTGCTCCGGGAAGATGTTCAGAGAACATACCATACTTTTCTTTTTAATTTTGAAATTTTTTATTTTAAAGATGTGGGGCATAATTCAGGGTTAGGTATACAAATGTTCATTATGCAGGTACCCTTGTTGATGAGGTGTGCCCCCCCTTCCCTGGCAGTTTCCCACCAGTGTCAATCTCGTGCCCCCCCCGCCCCCAATAATTTCCCACTACTGCCAATCCCTTTCTTATAGTATTATGATAATCATTCAAGGTCTGCTTATGAGTGGGAACATGTGGTACTCGGTTCTTTGTTTCTGTGATAGACCACTCAGTATTATTATTTCTTAGCTTTAGATAGTTTTTTCTTAACATACTCCACTCATCTGTTCACTTCTCACAGTAATTAGTAAATCCCTTGCATTCTATACCATTCATCTTTCCACATTCTTTAAGGATCTTCCTGGTATCCTACCCAAGATGCATCCAATTTATAAAACCTGTAACTACCATAATATCAGATCCCCTTCAAGAGAACTGAGTGTGTTCAATGCTACCCTTGTAGCACATCACTGATGAACTATCTCACACTGATGAACTCCCCAGCAAGATTTTGGGCACCTTTTAAAATTTCTAAATCCCCTGTGAAATATATAAAACCTTGACAGACATTAAACATCAATGACTAAGGAACACTTTACCCACCATGCGCTCGGCACTCAAATAGACACGTCTGCCCTGTATCCAGGAATAAAGGGTGCACGGTATTTTTTTTTTTTTCTTTTTTTGTCATGGCAGAAACAGGGATCAATTCAAAGTTGGAAGAAAAACTACAGGAGGCATGTGCTGGGCAAATGATGTCTAATGAGCTCCCTCCACCCTGAGTGAAGCAAGTTTAATGAGTTCCATCAATGACAAACTAATCTCTCTGAGAGACAACACACCCTTGGAAACAGCTGTTGGCCTGTAGGTATTGCTGTACCAGTTGAGATCTGGGCAATCCAGCACACAGGGAGGGGATTAACGGTTAAAGCCCAACTGTAATAGTCTCTACACTGCTATCTCATCTACAGAGGGGATTTGCCAAATGGAATTTTTGTTCTCTCCCTTCCACACACACACTTCAGTCTCTCTCTCTTCACACACAAAGAAAATGAAAAGCGAGGAAGAGAACTAATTACTTTTGGGGGGAAAAGTGTCAAACTACATTAAGCTGGAGGTCAGATCACCATTAACTTAGGTTACCAAGTCAATCTATATAATTGTGGCTTAGGAGGGATCAGTCTTTGTCAAATGTGATTTGTTTTGTGGCAAGGAAGCTTTTGATCTTGGCATTAAAGTCAGCTGGGCTCCGAGAAGCACTTACTGTCAGCATGAAGCCGCTGAGCTGTGGGTTAGGCCTTCTTGAAAATGAGGGGAAGGATTTAAGTTACTTTACATGATTAAAAGGCAAATAGAAATAGACGTTTTGGGCCCCATGAGAGGAGAGGTTTGTATTTTGCTTTTCCATCCTGTTTCTTTCTTTTTCCCAAATACAGTTTGAAAACAATTATGTTTACCATTTGTTCCTTGAAATTTTAATCCATCTTCCTCACTTAGTCTACTTTTTTGAGATGCTTGCATGTGTAAGCCGAGATTGTGTGTTTCTAGCATGATGATTTTGTTGCTATGGAGAGTTTGATTTCTTATGTCAAGGCATTTTCAGCATCCTGGGCTCATGGACGGATGAAGAGGCTTAAAACCCTTACCTCCTCCTTTGGCACAGAGTACATGCACAATTTCGCCCCCTCCATCCCCACCTCCTTAAGCAGTACTGGTTATCAAGTACTAAGAACCCCTGAAGGTCTTTGGAAGCTGGTTTTCAGTCTGGTGTCCTCAGGCCTTCCATGAGGACAGGGGGATTGGAAGCAAGCGAGAATCAGGGTTCATTCACACAATTGGCATATCAGCTGTCTAGGGACTCCTTCCAGCTAGTAAGGTGAGAATCCTGGGGACCCAATTTCACGGTCAACTCGACAATGTCTGCTCAGATGAGACAGCATCAGTCTTCCATCTTCTCATTGACTGAGCCAGGCATAATTGAGATATAATCTAATCTGTTTTAAAAAGACAGTGAAAGATGCAGAAATTGTCACTGGATTTCCTTCTCTCCTGAAGTTCCCTTCTTTTCAGCACCTCTGCTTTCTTTTGACCTTTATTCACCGCCCCAGGTGGGGTAGGCATCGAGGTCTATGCATTTCTTCCTGTTTCACACCCACCCTTGCTACACAAAGTGTGGGATGTGAGTGGAAACATAGATATCCCCCAGGAGCTTGTTAGAAATGGAGAATCTTGGCTTCTACTGAAGACTACTGTATCAGAACAAATTCGAGATGCACTATTCTAGGGCATCCCTGAATCTTCTGTTTCTTCAATTCTCACCTCTATGACTTATTCACTCTGACTCTCAGGGGTAAAGGAAGGAGGAAAAAAATCAAGGTTGGCTGAGATATTATTAATAAGGAACCATTCCAAAAACTTTTGTTCTATAGTTTTATCATCATATTAATCCTTTACGATATGTAGTATTATTCTCGTTTTTAAAGATTAGGAAATAAACTGAGAGAGTTTAAGTCATTGGCCCAAAATACACAGCTAATTTTGGGAGAGCTTGAATTTGAATCTAGTCTGTCTGCACCGCATTAATCCATGTCTTTCTTTGTGTTGCTCTGAGGTGTGATGGCATACTAGTCAACCATGGTAATTTTGGCATTTCATCTAGGATTCTAACCACAAAGGTTAGATTTTCAGACATCAAGGAAGAAAGAGAGATTTATAGATCTGTGCCTTCTCAATGTTTCCTAAATCATATGGTGGCCTAATACGCCTATGGGAAAAACCAACCTTGACCTAGATATTTAAACAGTGCCCCAGGCCTCTTCTCTTACTAGGACAGCTATAGATTACTGAAGAATACAGGATAGAAAACTTCTGCTATTTAATAGGAGCCTTGGGACCCTGTCTCAAATGCAGACAAATCCAATGTGATGGCCCTCTATTCAGAAAGGCTAATTACAAAACAAAGTGATGATGAAGGAGAGACGGAAAACCACTGTAGGAATATTTTTGCGCAACAATATTGTAATAGTTCGAAGATTTAAATATCACCCTTTGGCATAGTGAAAATGTCAAAAAGAGAAAGAGCAACCCACGTACTTCTCCCTTTACTTTTTTACTGATGGCTGGTCACTTCCTTTGAAGGGCAAAATTGAGATTATTTCTAAGTAGCATTCCATGCAGTGAATCATCAATCTGATGTTTCTAACACTTTGCAAAGAGAGAAGACCTTCTTCAAGTCATCAGTTCATTGAATTTAACTTAAAACACCATAACTTAAAAATAATAATGGAATTAAGAGCAGGAGTTTTAAAAATTTTATTTTATTATAGAGATGTGGGATACAAGTGAGGATGAACTACATAAGTAGGCTGCATGCAGAAGAATGAACTAAAGAGCCCACCTAGCTACCCCAGTAGGTGATGAGTAGGTTGGGAGACCTAGTTTTTGCTTCCAACATCTCTGTCCTGTTCCAACTCATCTTCGACAAAGCCACCAATAACAACCACTGGGGAAAGGAGACCATATTTAGCAAAAGATCAGGATTTTTGATGACTTATTTTTCTCTCGTAATTGGCAGTCTACTACTGTGTTTGTAATGGGCATCACATTTAGGAGGAAATAAGGCAGATTCAAATAGTACATTGTGCGGCAACGGTTTGTACTTTGTCTAACTGGGTGGCTAGGTGGGATCTACTGGATATGTTTACCCTTCTAGAAGAAGTCTTTCACTTAGACATCATGGAAATGACATTTAAAAAGATGAGCTGAGGATTACCGAATTCACCATATGGAGTGAAATGGTAGCATGTAACAAACTACGTTGTACAAAAATGTGGGAGTCGATAAAATCTTTCAGTTCATTTTTCTCCAGAATTCGAATCTGAACACACCTTCTCCTTCAGTAGTATTTTCCTCAGTTCTTTTTAAAAAATATCTCATGCCTCACTTATTTTAATTATATTCACCTATGTAATTCTGATGTGATTCTAATGCTCACTAAAGTTTGGGACCTACTCCTTAGGGCATTGAAATATGTCCAGTTAGCTGTAATTTGGTCATGCATCTACTTCTGAAAGCAATCACAGGTCAAGGGGGACTGAATTACTATGATGGACTTTAGATTAATGATCTGATATGAAGCAAGAATAACTAACGATGTCTATTAATATTCTCTCTCGCGCACGCACATGCGCGCACACTCTGTAACACAATTAAATGCATGTATGTTTAATTATTTTATGTCCATGATCATGATATCTATGAGTTGACATAAATTATCTTGTTTGATCCTTAGTAGGGTAGACACTCACCATATTATTTTTACAGGTGTAGGAAAATTGCTTGTCCAAAGTCACAAAGGTAAATAGTAACCCTTTTAACTCAAACATCAGACTTAGAATGGACACTATCTTTTTCATATAGAATTACTCCAAGAAACAAAGTTCAATGTGGTATGCTCCACTGTGTAAAAAATAGGTTGCTCTTGAGAGAAAAGTTTTAAGTGGTAATGCCATCAATGTGAGATAAGAATTTGAAATGACTTTAAATTTCACTTCTCCATTTTCCCTTCAATGATCGTGGGAAGGTAATTTTTTCTTTATGTGCCTAAAAACAGAAAGACTCTTACCTTGCTGATGGATCTTCTATACTTCTTTACTCATAGATAGAGCTCAATAGTTATACATAAATTAAATTAGGTATAAATACTGCACTAAAATCCACTAAATCTCCTAAGCCTAAGAGTGTGTTGATTTGCCAAATTAAAATAGAGCAGAGCTTCTACCGATTTGTAAGGTAAATTTTAGAGAAGCACTAGCCAATAGAAAATTCTCCAAGGACGGAAATGTGTATAACTGTGCTGTCTAAGGTAAGCACCAGAAACTAGAGGCCACGGAGCATGAAAATGCGGTCAATGTGACTAAGAAACCGAAATTTTAATTTTCTAAATTTCAATTTAAATATCCACTACCATATGGAACAATTAGCTGCAAAGTCTCCAAGTTGTATATACATGACCTTCCCACCCAAGTTTCTAAGAATACCATATGCTCACATTGGTCAGTCCTTGGTCTACAGGGGTCATGGATGTGATATATCCTCCTTTGGACTGAACTCTGGGTCTTCCCAGCCCTAACTGCGCCCCCTGCTTATACACCTCTCTTCTTGTATACCTTCTGATCTGTGAAACAGGCAGGCTGGTCTCGATTCCTGGTCCATCTGGGTCTTGATTGCTCCACTTTTTAAAAGGGAAGGTATTTATAGGAGGACATCACAGAAAAACTGCCTGAATAAAGAGCATTATTAACAGTAATAACGTAGGTTTCTCACTATACACACCCACAGACACACGAGTGTGAAGCCAGGTATACACACGGTCTTAGAGGCTGTGAGTGCCCGCATCCCTCAGAATCTATCACGAAAGCAGAAAACCAGCATCTTTGAAGCTGAGCTGAGATGAGGCTTCTTGTTGAAGTGATTTGTGGGGGAATGCTCTATGGACACAGGTTGTGAAGGAGGCAGCACAAGGAAGGAGGAAAACCAGCAAGAATATAGTCTCTGCTGAATCTAGCTTCCTTCGGATGCCAGGAAGAAGTTCTAGACCTCAGACTCCACCAAAAAATTGGTCATGCTTTGAGACACTAAGACCGACATTTTGAACCTTGTATTATTCTGACCCTGACTGAGCTGGGGGAAGGGGGAATGGCATCTTTTAGGCAAGAAGGCTTCTGTTTGGCTAAGGATGAATCTTGGAGAAAGGGACAGTTCTAGCTGTCATCAGCACCTGCAGTACCTGCTAGGGAAGATCTGGATCAAGATTTGAGAACATGCACAACAGAACCACTTCCAACCCCACCAGCTACATCTTCCCGTGTCTGTCCTAAGTCTTCTCTCTGTGCTTTAGTCACCATCCTGCTCTCCAGATGCCCTCAAATAATACTTGACACAATTAGTGTGTAAAAACTCCAGTTCCCTCCCATTCAAATGAGATACCTCCAAGGTGCCTCCTGCACTGGTGGGATGAAAGTGCCACCTGCACTGGTGGGATAAAGTTTACTCACAGGGATGGTAGCTTGATGATGCACAAATATTGACCTTCCTTTCTTTGCTGTCTTTCATTTTCCTTGCCCTCACCTGACTTCTTGGGATCACATCTCAAGTGAACTACCTGAACTCAAAGCTGTGTCTCATACTTGTTTTCAGGGAACACAAACTAACTCATACATAGAACCACTCCTCCTAGACATTGCACTTGAGGCTGCCCTTGACTATGATAACGGGGTCTGCTTTGAGTCTAAACTCTTCCCTCCCTTATGTGAAGCTCCTTTTAGGAGTGAGCTCCCTCCCCTAGTTCTTTCTTTTTCTTCTTCTTCTTTCTTTCTTTCTTGCAAACTTTTATCTTTTTTTGAATCCCACAAGGTGTTTGGTTAAATTCTCATTTTATTTTCATCTGGGAGATTCCTTAGTCCCTAGATGAATGTGTAGATGGGAGTGTAGGACTCCTGGCTAGGACCAGGCTACAACACACAGGTCCTGTCATGCCTGCCCAGTGTCAGAAGGATGAAAGCCAGTGTTTTAGCCAATGGCTCTCCAACCTCAGAGGTCCTTGCCTAGCCACAGGTCCTGTTACACATGGGTGACAGCACTCCAAGGGGAAGAGCAGAAAGTGTGTTTGTGGATGTTGTTATTACTCTTACACATATCCTATGATATTAAATATAGAACACCTCTCTGCTTTACTCATTACCATTACTGGGTAGCTTTGTCCCTGAAATATCTCGAAGCTTTGCTTACAGAAAGACCAACTGTTTAATAATTAAAGATGAAGTTAGTAATTCAAGCTAGCCTCCCAGTCATTTGCGAGCATGTGCTTATAGTTTTATAGGGCCTTCTGTAAGATGAAAAGAAACAGGCACCTGGGAAACTTGATCTCTGTGGGGCTTATTTCAGGCTTTCCTTTTTAATATCCAGACCATGTGCTTAAAACAGATTAGATGTGAAAATGCTATGTGAGTGTATGACTCTTTTAGCTTCAGTTGGTCTTAGACTAAATGGACTCTTTCTGAAAAATAGTTGTGAAAAATCCTTTAGCAGAGACCTGTATATAATCTGTTTGGTGGCCATTCCCAACAAGTAACCTCAATCAATTCTCATTTTCCTTTCTGAATTAGAAGTGGAAATAGATGCAGAAACTGATTAATTTCTGCATTTTTTTTTACCAGTTATTCTTTTTCATACATGCAACTTACCCCAACATGTGAAGTTTGAAATTCAGGGTTAGCAATAAGGATCATGGAATAGAGGATGAAGCAAGGATTGACCAGGAGTCAGGAGATCTGGGTTTTTTGTCTTACTTTAAACCTTACTTGATTTCTCCATAAGAGTCTTTTCCTTTTTGCTTAAGACGTGTTTCCTGTTAAAATCTCAGGCAGAGACTTGAAATCAGAAGAACTGGGTTGGAAAGCAGTCTTTAGCTGTTTCACCTGGATTAGCTAGTTGGCCCTTTGAGATTGTTTTGTTCTCTAGCAAATAAAATGTAAAAATACTATTGCTGAGTGCCATGAGAATCAAGTGAGATACTGAAAACAATGTTAAGTGTGAATTATGTTTCTGTTGGGAATTGCTAATATAAGGAAGGGGGAGGTCAAGAGCGAGAAGGATATGTCAGTGCTGTGGAAAAGCCATTGGCTGTAGAGCGAAGACCTTTGGTGCGGAATCTGGGTTCCTTGGGTTTAGGGCCCCTAAATTAACATTTACCAGTTGCATGACCTTGAAAAAACTGCTCAACCATTTCTGTTGTGTGATTGAGCACATTGGAGAATCTCTCATGTAATCTAACATCAAGAGCAGAACAGGGTCTTGTACTTTTGTCCAGCATTTATTTACTTATTTATTCATTCATTCATTCATTCTTTCTTTCTTTCTTTCTTTCTCTCTTTCTTTTTTTCTTTTCTCTCTTTCTTTCTTTTCTTTCTTTCCTCCTTTCTTTCTTTCTTTCTTTCTCTCTTTCTTTTTTTCTTTTCTCTCTTTCTTTCTTTTCTTTCTTTCCTCCTTTCTTTCTTTCTTTCTTTCTTTCTTTCTTTCTTTCTTTCTTTCTCCTTCAAAGTTGAATAATACAATATGTAGACTACGAGATTTGGGCCATACTAGAAATCACTAAGACAGCCTCCAAATCATGTTGGATCTTGTATTTCAAAAATTCTTGAACAAATCTAGATGTTATAGAAACCAAAAGTGTTAGAAAGGGGCAACATGGCCACCTGGAAGCAGCTGGTTGGCACCTCCCTTGGGGAACAAACCAAAGAAGAGAGCCCCAGCAGTCAGAGACATCCAGCAGCTGAAGCAGACTGAGACACAGGACACACCTCACAACCCACAGAGGAACAGTGAGACCCACAAAGA
Organism: Tarsius wallacei; assembly: GCA_963574415.1. Lineage (NCBI taxonomy): Eukaryota > Metazoa > Chordata > Mammalia > Primates > Tarsiidae > Tarsius > Tarsius wallacei. Next base: position 10,975 of record CAUYQG010119143.1, on the reverse strand, counting down.
GCAGAGAGTGGAGAGAACAGGCAGCATATTTGGGGAAAAGTAGTGCCCTCCTCAGCCTGGTAATATCAGTAACAGAGTGCTTCTGGCTGTGGAGAGATGGTAAATGCAAGAAAGTAGGAACTCAGTGCCTCCACCACAGACTGGGGGTGTGCACTCAGCCCCACAAGACTGCAGTCTCACATGGGAGATGGCCTGGATGTGGCACAGCTATGTATTGCCAGAGCCCTCGGGGAGTTGAGAACCCCAACCGCCTTGATTTTCCCCAGTGGCAAATTCTACCCCTACCAGCAGTTTCTGTTTGGGGCAAGCTGTAGGGAAAGATTCTGTTGCTGAACAGACTTTTGAGTTCTGGACATAGACAAGTTCTAACCAGGGAAGGGGAGCCAGGAGAATCCCTATCAACCTGGAAACCCTTCTCTCCCCATGTGGACTCTTCTGTGTAATAGATGGTGCTGCCATTCCTTCAGCACTGCCACAGTGGCCAGGGGATCCATCCTCCCTCCCAGTTTCCACCGAGTGTGCCAGAGTAGGGAGTGGGACCACAGACAAGTCAGACCTAGTCCTTAGGGGAAAACATAAAACCTTACTGCTAAAAGAAACCTTGAGTTAGGAGCATGGAGGGCCTCAGACAAGGAAAGGGGAGCTGGCGATCGTGTAAGATGGGAGTGGTGGTGGAATGTCATCCTGGCAACTCTTCTCCTTCCTTGTGAATTTCTTGTCCAACAGAGATGGCTTGGCCATCCCCACAGGGGTGGCCACAGTGCCCAGGGGACCTGTTTCTCACTAGGGTAGACATTCGTGCACACAAGTGGTGAGCTGGAGATTAGTCCAGTCTGACCTTGTCCTTGACCAGCTTCCCTCCCTCCACCTCAGTACCAAGGATTTGGGGATTTGGGGTGTTCCCACAGCCCCACCCATCCCCTAGGATATCTGTGCACTTCCCTGGGGAAACACAGGCCAAGCAAAAAAGCTTACCAGCATTATCACAACTGGCTGTCTCCTGCCAGCACCACAGCCCATTTACGACATCTGCAACAATAACACAGCCCTTAAGAAGATAAGAACAAAGCCCATGTCGCCGTACATCTCACAGACTAGTCTACACATTGAAGCATCATAGAGCTTCTTCAGAGGGTCCTCTAGAGATGTCAGTGACCAACTCTCCTTAGAATTCAATCCTTGTGCTGTTGTATCACTGGATACCTTACAGGCACCATCCAGCACCAGCCAAACGGTGGCAGCCTTACTGGGAAGCTAGACCCAGAAAAACAGCAGGATTCAGTGGTCGGGCCCTCATGGATTATCATTCCCAGGAGATGGAGGAGTGCACCACAACAGGGCAATACCCTGTAGGACAAGCAAAATCCCACAAATGACCTCCCAGATAGTAGCAACCTTATCTAAAAAACAACAAAACAAGAAATAAAAATGGAAGCGTCTGCCCTCACAGATGAGGAAGAACCAGTGAAAAAACACCAGCAATCCCTGAAACTGAATGAGGTGACACCCACAAAAGGGCTTCCCAGATCTCAAGCAATGGAACCCATTCAGAATGACCTGTGCCTGATGACAGACACAGCATTTAGAATATGGATGGCAAACACACTCACTGACATCCATGAGAAGCAGGGCAAACATATCATCCAGGCCATGAAAACAAAGCAGAAAGTGAAAGCTGAGCTGGTCATTATAATAAAGGCTGGATCTGAGCTTCTGGAAATAATTCTTTCTGGGAATTTTAAAACACAGTAGCAAGTCTTAACAGTAGAATTGACCAGACAGATGAAAAAAAATCTCAAAGCTTAAGGATCAGACTACTGAACTAACCCAGGGCTGACAAAAACAAGGAGAAAAAGCTTAGGAAAAATGGACAAAGTGTACTAGTGATTTGAAAGTATGCAAATATCTCAAATATCTCATGGTTGTTCATCATCCCTGACAGAGCTGGGGAAACTGAGAATACGTTGGGACAAGCCTTCTAAGTTGTCATTCAAGAAAATTTCCCCTATCTTGCTACAAAGATGGTCAACAGACACAGAAATTCAGAGAATTTGGGGAGTATTACACAAGAAGACCACCCCAAGACACATAATAATTCATCTCTACAAAGTGAGCATAAAAGAAAAAATCCTAAAGACAGCAAGAGAGAAGGGACAGACCACTTACCAAGGAAGATCTGTCAGAACTGCAGCAGACTTCTCAGCAAAAACCCTACACGCCAGAAAGGACTGGGGTTCCAATTTTAACATTCTTAAAGAAAAGCAATTCCATTCACAAATTTCCTACCCCACCAAGCTAAGCTTCATCAATGAAGGATAATTAAAATCGTTCCCAGGCATCCAGTCCCTAAGAGAATATACCACTTCCAGATCAGCCCTTCAGGAGACACTTCAGAAAGTTCTAAGCACAAAAAGGAAAGAATGGTTCCATACATTGCAAAAACACAGGGCATGCACAGACCATACAAATCAACTACAAAATCTAAAAAGCAAAGCAGTCTCTTACTAGCAATATGACAAGATCAAACCCCCCACATATCAATAATTAACTTAAATGTGAATGGTCAGAATGCAACACTCAAGAGGCCAGAGTAGCAAACTGGATAAAAAAGCTTGATCGTGCTTTCTGCTGCCTTCAGGAAACCCATCTCACCACAAGGGATACTCACAGGTTCAAAAGGGCTACAAAAAGATCTTCTAGGAAAATGGAGAACAAAAACGAGCAGGAGTAGCTATTCTTATATCATACAAAACAAACTTTCAACCAATGAAATTAAGTTAAAAAGAATACTGAAAGACAATACATAATGTTAAAAGGCTCAGTCTACTATTAAGAAATATCCGTCTTGAATATATATATATATATCCATATATATATATATATATATAACAATTTCCACCCTACATAGAAGCACTCAAATTTAAAAACATTGCTAGTTGAAGAGAGGACATAGAGAGCCATGCAATTATAGTCTCAGACTTTAATATCCCACTAATAGCTTTAGAAAGATCTTTGAGGCAAAAAGTTAACAAGGAAATCCATAACCTTAACTCAATACTCGAACATTTGAACCTAATTGAAATCTACTGAACACTTCACCCAACATATTACAGAATATACATTCTTCTTATTAGCACATGCAACATACTCCAAGATTGATCACATAATCAGATATAAATCAAATGTGAGCAAATTTTAAAATGTCAAAATTATACCAAGTATCTTCTCGGACTACAGTGGAATAAAAATAAATATCATCACCAACAGAAGAACCCCAAAACACACAGATATTTGGCAGTTAAGCAACATGCTTCCGAATGACTTTTGGGTTAACACAAAAATCAACACAGAAATAAAAGATTCATAGAAACAAATGAAAGCAAAGACAGAGCACACTAAAACCTCTGGGATAACATAAAAACAATGCTGAGAGGGAAGTTTATAGCATCTCATGCACAAATCAAGAAAATAGAGGCATCTTAAATAATCATTTAATGTTGCACCTAAAGGAGCTGTAAAGACTAGAGTGATCCAGTCACAGAATTTGAAAAATGGAAATTATTAAAATAAAGTCAGTTTAATGAAATAGAAAAAAAAATCATACACAAGATCAGCAATATGCAAAACTGGTTCTTTGAAAGGTTAAATAAGATTGACAGAACCCTGACCAAATAGCAAAGAAAGATAGATAGATAGAGGATGGATAGATAGATAGATAGAAGTTTTAATAAATGCAATTAGAAATGAAAATTTGCTATTACAACTGATCCTGAAGAAATACAAAAGTTCATCAGGGACTACTACAAACATCTGTATATGAATAACTAGAAAATGTAGAGGGAACCGAGGAATTCCTTGCATCACATAACCTCCCAAGATTGAAACAGGAAAAGGTTGAAAACCTAAAAAGACCAATAACAATTCAAGAAATTAACTCAGTAAAAAGAAACCTTCCTATCACACGCACACAAAAACACTCCTGGGCCAGATGGTTTCCTCAGCTGAATTTTATAGGACGTATACAGAAGAGCTGATACCAATCCTATTGAAAGTATTCCAGGCAAACAAGAAGGAAGAAATTTTCCCAAACTCGTTATGTTAAGCCAAACTTCATACACAAAAATGGAAAAGACTCATCAAGGAAAGAAATTTGTCTAATGAACCTAGAGGCAAAAATTCTCAATAAGAGTCTAGCAAATTTCATCTAATAGCCATTTCAAAGATTAAGTATCATGACCAGGTGAGCTTCATTCTCAGAATGCAAGGCTGGTTCAATATAAGTAAATCAATAAATGTAATCTACCAAAGAAACAGGTGTAAAACCAAGAACCACCTTTTGATTATGCGCAAAAAAAATTAGATGCAAAAAAAAGCATTTGATAAATTCTAACATTCCCTTTTGATAGAAATCCTTGAACACTTAGGGATCAAAGGAACATTCCTCAAAATAATAAGAGCCATCTATGACAAACCTGCAACCAACATCATACTTAATAGACAGAAACTGGAAACAATCTTCCTAAGAAGTGGAGCAAGACACCTCTCCTATTTAACATAGTATTGGAAGTCCTAGCCAGAGCAATCAGGCAAGAGAAAGAAATTAGAGATATCCAAATAGGAAAATAGTAAGTTAGATTATTTCTTTTTTTCAGGTGATATGATTCTATACCTAGAAAATCTTAGAGAGTCTGTCAAAAACCTCCTCACACTGATAAACAACTTCAGTAAAGTCTTGGGGTACAAAATCAATGCTAAAAAAAAGTTGAATTTCTCTGCACCAACAACAAGCATTCTGAGAACCAAACAAAAAATGCAGTTTCATTCACGATAGCCACCCCCCCCAACACACAAATACCTCAACATCCATTTAACCAAAGACGTGAAAGACCTTTACAAGAACTGCAAAATACTACTTGAAGAAATCAAAGATGACACAAACAAATGAAAGAAATGCCAATGGATTGGATGAATCGGTATCATCTAAATGTTCATTCCACCCAAGGCAATCTGCAGATACAATGCAATCCCTATCAAATTACCAGCACCATTTTTTCACAGACCTCGAAAAGACAATATAAAAATTCATAGGGAGGCAAAAAAAGAACCTGAATAGCTAAAGCAGTTCTCAGCAAAATGAACAAAGCTGGAGGTGTCACACTTTCAGTCCTCAAAATGTACCACAGGGTTCTTTTAACCAAGACAAGCATAGCACTGGTATAAAAATAGACATACAGACCAATGGAACAGGACAGAGAATCTGGAAATAAAACCATGGTCTTTTAATCAGTTAATCTTTGACAAAGCCAACCAAAGCAAACTTTGGGGAAAGGAAATCATATTTAGCAAATAGTGCTGGGAAAACTGACAACCCACATTCAGAAGAATGAAACTAGAATTCTACCTATCACCATATACAAAAATTGACTCAAAATAGATCAAGGGCTTAAATGTGAAACCGCAAACTCTAAGAAGCTTAGAAGAAAACTTAGGGAACACCCTCCTGGACTTCAGAGTAGGCAGTGAATTCATGGCTGAGTTCTGAAAGAGCAATTGTAGCAAAAGCTAAAATTTATCAGTGGTACCTTACCAAGCTAAAAAGATTTTGTACAGCAAAAGAAATCATCAAGAGAGTAAAATGACAACCCACAGAATGGGAAACATATTTGCAAGCTATTCTTTGGCAAAGGCCTAACATTCAAGTTCTGCATGCAAGTCAGTCAAATGAATTGGCAGGAGAAAAACGAATAACACTATTAAAAAGTGGGCAAATGTCACGAACAGACACTTTTCAAGGTAAGGCACCCAAGTAGCCAACAAACATATAAAAAAATTCTCAGCTTCACTAATAATCAGAGAAAAGCAAATCAAAACTACAATGAAATACCGCTTCACATCAGTCAGGATGGCTCTCAATTAAAGAGTCAAAAACAACAGGTGCTGGTGAGGCTGTGGAGAAAAGGAGATGCTTTTACACTGCCGATGGGATTGTAGGGTAATTTAAACTTTGTGGAAAGCAGTATGGTGATTTCTCGAATAAGGAAAAATTAAGCTACTGTATGATTCAGCAATATCACTTCTGGGGATATACCCATAGAAACCTAAATTGCTCTACCCCAAAGACACTTACACATATGTGTTCACTGCGACACTATCCATAATGGTAAAAACAAGGAGCCAACCTAGATGATCACTGAAAGTGGACTTCATAAAGAAAATATACACACAATATACACAATAGCATGCTATGCAGCCATAAAAAAGAACAAAATTATGCTTTTTGTAGCAATGTGAATGCAGCTGGAGACCATCATTCTAAGTAAACTATGACACACACACACACACACAAAGAACAAATGAACACGGAATGTTCTCACTCATAAGTGAGCCCTAAATATTGGGCACTTGAGCACAGAGACAGCAACAGCTGATACTGTACACTGCCCATCAGGCACCATGTTTGTTAGCAGGGGAAGAGAGGGCTCACAAGACGCTCAAATCTCACCTGCACGCAATTTACTTATGTAGGAAATCCTCACCTGTATCTCACAACTTTAAAATAAAGTTAAAATAAATTTAAAAAACCAAAGGTGATATTTTTTAATTCAAACGCTTCCTTTAATTTTAAACTTCTGTTAAATACCTTTTAAACTTAAACTGCAGAAATTGTGGGAATTTTTGTACTTAATAGTTCTTGAAACATCAGCCACAATTCCAGACAGCCCTCCCTTAGTTGATACCTTCAACTTGCTAAATACACATATTTGTGTGTATGTTACACCCCCAATTTAGAGAATAATCCAAGCCAGGTATCTAGCGTGGGTGCTTTGTGTCTTTAAAGCAACTACAAATTGTTTCTTCAGGCTCCTCTCATCATTTGTAAAAACACATTTATTGTTTGGCAGAAGGAACAAAATGTTTGCCATGGCAACTGTGGCAACCCTGGGTATCTTGTCTATTAGCTGTAATGCAGGGAGTATCATCAACAGCAGGAAAGAGTCCTGGGCAATTATCACCCAAATAGTATCCCTCCATCTTAAGAGTTTCAGTTGAAGCTCTGTGGTTCAGAAAATGTTTAACTTGATGTTTTAATGAATGCTAACAGCAATGATTCCATTTTGGTTAACTTTGGAGATATTAATAAGCTAAAGTTTTTACTGTGGACAAATGAAAGCTGTGATTTTCTGTAGACAAATTTGAAGAAATTGTTTTAACACAAAATCTCCCTTTATTTTCTGTTTTTGTTTTGTTTTATTAAGTTTTTTTGGTCAGTCTTTTGTGATTTTACCCTTTGCAAGGAAAAGTTCCTTGCCATATAATTTTTTTGTTTCATTCTTCACATAAATTCTTATCACATGCTAATTAGAATAAGCAAATAATGAACTTTAAGACATGACTAAGAAGTCTAGTTGTGGAGTACTGAGGGGGAAAAATGAAATGGTTAAGACTTGAGGATTTTCATGCCCAAAATAGTGATAGTCACACACAAAAATCAAAAGTCCTATATTATCCCATTTGCTCCCAGACTGCTACACATATTCTTTGTGCAATAGTCATATATGAGGGATAAGATTCTCAGCTTATCAAAGCATGCAGACGATAAAAAAAAGTTATATGAAAAAGCAAAGAAGTACAGAATCATTCGTACATTCACCACTCAGAAGAAATCGGTGTATAAATTTACATTCTGCCATGTTTTAATATTGCCAAGATCATAGCGTTTCGTCAAGTTTGCTGGTTTTTCACTTAAGGAGAGAGCAGGCTTCTGAACTGGGCAGCAGGGGACACTGAATGGAAATGAAGAGTGGGTTCAGAATGACTTTTATTTTTGGAAATGTAAAAACTCTCCATTTATAAATCTCCCTGTCAGTGTTGAGGAGCTGGGGAAAGACAGAGAGGAGTGGAAATTGTGACCCTGTTGAAAAGACAGAGTTGACAGATAAAAATGTACTTCTGGATCTCACGTCTCAGAATACCTGAAACCCTGCTCCAGTGCCTCCTTCTGGCGACTTTTCCTCCTTACTGATTTTCAGTTTTTCATAAACACCCCTCCCATTAGAGAATAATCTCAAGAAGCTGGATTCACCCTCCGTTTGAATCCCGAGTGCCAAGTGTTCTAATCTTGCTGGATCTCGTTTTCCTCGACTATAATGGGGGTAATGCTATGTACTTTACAGAATATTGGATGTGTATCAAAATAGGCTAAACTGCAGTATTAGGTTCCAATGCGTGATGGCTTAAACCCAATAGGTGTTCAGTTCTCATTCATCGTACAGGTTAGGGAATATGTTGATCTAGGCAGGTGCCTTCTCATGTGATGATGCAGGGATCCGGAGTCTTTTCATGCTGTGGTTTTGCCATCATCTAAGACCTTGTTGTCAGCTGCATCCATCAGTGGTTGGAGAGGAAAGCAAATGGAAAAGACGTACACTAGCCTAAAAGTGACATGCCTTATTCCCACGCATATTCTTATTGGAAAGAACTTGGCCTCGTGGCCATAACTACCATAGTACCGAAAACTACAAAATGCCATTAAGACATGCACCTACTACAGTTCTATTACGATGGAAGGAAGATGGAATGAATATTAGTGAATATCTGCAATATCAGTCACCCTGTTCCTGTTTCTCAAAACACTTAATAAAACTCAGCGGGTGCTGAGCTCACTGTCTTCTCTTTCTTTCCTGCATTTGAATCTCCTCAGGAAGATTCCAAACTCTAGACTTACATCCCCTCTCTGACTGATATCTAGTTGTTTTTTTTCTTCTCAGAAAAAAAAAAAACTACTAGGGACTAGCTGTTTACCACAAGAAAGCCAACCATACCTTGCAGGACATCCCTTATGGCCCGAATAAGTTCAGTCTTATGTCCCGTCTCCTGTGTCTTCATTCTCGTTCATACTATGAGAGACTCTGCCCAGGGAACTGGGGCTGTAAAAAGTCACTCAGTGGCCAAGCAGAACTGCAATTGACTTCTCCCAAGGTGGCAAGAAAATAGACGGAAACATCACTAAAATGATTTTTAATAGCATAGGTTGGGGAAAAAAAGGAATTTATTGATCAGCTTCTCCAAACTAAAAATTGAATGAACTCCCAACCTGATGTCCTGAGCAAAGTGGCTGACAGAGCAGTTCCTTCTACGCCATCCCTAGCCAAGGCGTGAGAGGGTCTGCGATAGCTCCTAGTCCGGTTTCAGAAGTGTTATGAACTCTGGGATGAGTAGAAGCGAGCGCTGTCTTTTTTTATTCCTATGAGAAGTGAAAACAGAAAACTTCGGCCACAAGTCTTCTAAGCAAGAGCTAATATTGATCTTCAGCAAATTTCAAGTGTGACGCATAATAAAATTCTGGAGCCGAGAGACTTTTTTTTTTTAACATGTTTGAATGCTCCTGCGTGTCAAGTATACTGAACTCCATGTGCATCCAAGGATGTTTTGGACTCTGACATGTATCTGAGATTTAGTCTATGCTGTTCCCTCTGCCCTGGCTGCTCTCTATCCAACTTGCCCCCTTTTTTTCCTGGGGCATGGCTACACTCGCCTCAGGTTTCAGCTCTGCCAGTAATGTCTCCAGAAGGCCCTTCTGATCACCTCCTGAGGCATTCTGCCCTCCGTGTTCCCGTCGTTTGCCTCTTGTGAAGGCTTCTTTCACATCACATTACATGTTTTTGTTAGTATCTCTCTCTTTCTTCAGCACCCAGCATGCGCCTGGTGTTCAGTGAACATCTCTTGAATAAGAGAATGATACCCCTCAAAGGCATAGTCAGTGAGTGTCCTTTCATCTTTGTATCCATAGCACAATGTCTGGTCCGTGGCAGGTTCATAGTACATATTTCAAGAGAGAAATAAGAGGAGAGAATGAACAAAGAAGAGGAAAGAAAAAGAAGGAAGGAAGGAGATATCAGTCACAGAGAGGAAGTAAGGCTAGTTTGTGCATATCTACCGTCAACTTTCTTAAGTTGTAAGAAAATAAATAAACAAATTTCACTAGGAATTCTTAAGATGGAAGCTATAATTACTGAGGAAATAGGGAAAGAATCATGGAAGACAGAGCTTTTGAAATGAGTCTCAAACCATGAGGGGGAATTTGATGGAGGTAGAGGATGAAAATTGAGCACAGAAAGTTACCAGCGGGGTTAAGTACAGAGGCAGAGAAGAGTGTGGCATATTTTGGTAAAGTTACCTTAGTTGAACACTGTTTCATTTCCCTTTGATAGTTCAAAGTTGTAGCTAGGTAAGACACAACTATAACTCTCTCTCTCTCTCTCTCTCTGATTCTGTTCCAGGAACTGGTGGTTGGTCCCCAGCAGATTCCAACGCTCAACAGTGGCTCCAGATGGACCTGGGAAACAGAGTGGAGATTACAGCAGTGGCCACGCAGGGAAGATACGGAAGCTCTGACTGGGTGACAAGTTATGGCCTGATGTTCAGTGACACAGGACGCAACTGGAAACAGTACAAGCAAGAAGACAGCATCTGGGTAGGACATCTTTTCTATTTTGATGAATAAAACTGAGATATGCTAACAGAAACCCGTGAACACTTCCGTCATTTCCCAATACCCAGATTGCTGGTAGCGTAATAATTGTTGGGTGCCCATTAGGAATAATTAGACAGTGTGTAAGTCCTATGTTTGGCATAGCTTCAGTTTCTAGGAAAATTATGGTGTCTGTTGCAAAGAGTGTGTTCCTTTTTTCCCCTGGCAACTTGGGTAATTCAGTGACTCAGCCTCAGTTTATTTATTTTTTTTTAAAACATTTTCTAAACAGGAGAAATACACCACCAAAATCTGATTGCTATTAGATTATACTGATTCCTAAGTATTTATTTACTCATTTGTTTGTTTATTATGTGCCAGGAACTTCATATATCTTGCCAAATGTCAACCAGCTCAGGTATGTCACTTGACCAAAGTTGCCCAGTTTGTGAATCTTGGCATGGGAATCTCTAGTCTGCTCTGACTTTAAAGCCACTACACTGA
>CAUYQG010119135.1:0-11780 GCA_963574415.1 Tarsius wallacei | reverse complement strand
GAGATACCACCTAACTCCAGTCAGAATGGCAATTATCAATAACTCAAAAAATAACAGATGCTGGAGAGGTTGTGGTGAAAAGGGAACACTTCTACACTGTTGGTGGGAATGTAAACTAGTGCAACTTCTGTGGAAAGCAGTGTGGCAATTTCTAAAAGCTCTAAATATTGACCTCCCATATGACCTCGCAATCCCCTTACTGGGAATATACCCTGAAGAACTCAAATCACTCTATCAAAAAGATACCTGCACATGTATGTTTATCGCAGCATTGTTCACAATAGCAAGGACCTGGAAGCAACCATGCTGTCCATCAAAAGTGGACTGGATTAAAAAAATGTGGTACATATACATGATGGAATACTACACAGTCATAAAAAAGAACATAGTCATGAATTTCGCAGCAACCTGGATGGAACTAGAGTCTATAATACTAAATGATCTCTCACAGAAACAAAGATCTGAGTATCACATGTTCTCACTCATTTAGTGGATCTTGAACATCTATCATAATACTATAAGAAAAGGACTGACAGTGGTGGGAAACTGTGGGGTGGGGTAGGGAGGGGAAGGGAGGTGGGACAAACAGTAGTGAATATCTGTCTGGGGACGGGGAGACACCCCTTATCAACAAGGGTGCCTGAACGATACATATTTGTAAACCTAACCCTTAACTGTACCCCACAATTTTAAAATATATATATATATATATAAAAAGAATATTTGGATCCAAGCTGGCCACCTAGAAGCAGCCAACTGGCACCTCTCTTTCAGAGCAGATTAAGGAGGAAAGTCCTTAAGGCTGGTGACTGCAGCAACTTGAGCAGGCTGAGGCAGAGGATGCACACCACATTCTGCAGAGGACTCTTGGGAGACACTGAGAGCAGGGAGGGGAGAGAACGAGCAGCCTGCTTTGGAGCCAGCAAGCCCCACTGTTGTCCAGCTAGTATCACAATTAGAGTCCTGCTGCATATGTGGAAAAAGGTGAGGCAGGAAAATACAACTTAACTAACAAGGACTGCTAGGGCTCCCCACCGCAGCCACATGGGACTCTAGTCCTATGCGGGAAGTGTCCTGGAAACAACATAGTGGTGTGCTTCAAGAGGCCACATATATCTGGCAACCCATCTAAACTCTGAATGCTTACAGCCTAACAATCTCTGAGATCTCACACCCTGTAGGTAGCCCTTGGTGGTCAGCCTCAAGCTGGGAAATATCCATAACCAACTTCATTTACTCCAGGAGCAGATTCTGCTACAATAGGCAGCTCCAGTTTGAGCAAGCTGTGGCTGATTATGCTGTGGAAAGTTTTTGAGTTCTGAATACAGATTGACTTCTATCAGGAGAGAGAGAGAGTCAAGAGGCGCTCCAAGTAACCCTCTTCTGTGCAGTGGCCAGGGGGTCCATCACCCCTTCAGATCCTCATAGAGAGCTCACAGCCAGGGATCAACATGCAGTCCAGCTGGTTCCAGCCAATGAGAAAAATGCTGCTGTAGAAAGTCACTTTGAATTCTGAGCACTGACAGCCAAGAGAAGAGGATCCCAAGGTGATGGAGCAAGGATGCCTACTGTCCTGGCAGCCCATCTCTCCCTGTGTGAACTCTTTTGCACAACAGAAAATGTCTAGCCATCCCTGCAGTGTGGCCATAGCAGCTGGGGTCTCATTTCCCACTGGAGTAGTCAGTCATGCCCATGAGAGCTGAAGAGCAGTCCAGTCTGATGCAACCCTTCCAGACCAGCATTTTCTCTTCACCCCCCTCAAAATCCAAGGAACTGAGGATCTTTTGGAGGCCCATTGTCTAGGTCATCTACTTATTCCCTGGGAAAAGAGAGGCCAAGAAAAAAAAAAAGCCCACAGACTCCATCATAGGGGGCTGTTTTCTCCAAGCACCATCTTCTGGCTGGAGGCCAATATGCAGAGCCCTTTACAACATCTGATGCAACAATAACAGCCCCTGAGAAGGCAATCGGAACAAAGATCATGCTTCCGTGCATCTCACAGATCAGTCCATAGACTGAGGCTTCAGAGTTTTTTCAGAGGTTCCTCCATAGACATTAATGAGCAACTCCTTTTAGAATTCAACCCCAGTGTCTTCACATCATGGGATACCTTGTAGGCACCCACTAGCACCAGCCAAAAGGTGGACACCTCCTAGGGAAGTTAGACTCAGAAGGGTACCAAGACCCACAGTGGTTGAGTCCTCACAAACTGTCACCCCCAAGGGAAGGAGGAGTGCAGCACAATAGAAGAGAGCCTTGTGAGATAAGGATAAAAAGAAAAAATTTGATCCCATAAAAGTTCAGCCCAACAGTAGCAACCTTATCTAAAAACAACAACAGCAACAACAACAACAACAAACCCCCCAAAACCAAACCAACCAAACTAAACAAAAAATTAAAAATAAAAAGAGAAGAATTTGTCTTTACAAATGAGGAAGAACCAGCAGAAAAACACTGGCCATTCTTAAAACCTTAATGAGGTGTAACCCACAAAAGGCCTTCCTATACCCCAAGCAATGGAAACCATTCAGATGACCTGTCCCTTCTGACAGACATATAATTCAGACTATGGATGGAAATGCAGTCAAGGAAAGTCACAAGAAGATGGAAGTATAAAAGTTGAACTGGTCAATATAAGAAAGACTCAATGTGAAATCCCTTAAAGTGCAATGACAAAACTAGGCAGTAGAATTGACCAGGCAGAGGAAAGAATCTCAGAACTTGAGGATCAAGGTATTGAACTAACTCAGTCTGATAAAAACAAAGAAAAAGGCTGAAGAAGAATGAGGAAAGCCTAAAAGAGGTTTGGTATTATGTAAAGAGACAAAATCTCTGGTTGATTGGCGCTCCTAAAAAGAAGAGTAATCTGAGAATAACCTGGAACAAGCATCTCAAGAGCTCTCCAAGAAAATTTCCCCTATCTTGCAACTATCCAAATGCAAGAGATCCATAGAACCCCTGCAAGTATACATGAGAAGACCATTCCCAAGACACAAGTAATCTGTCTCCATAAGGTAAGCATGAAAGAAAAATTCTAAAGGCAGCTAGAGAGAAGGGACAGACCACCTACCAATGAAGACTTTTCAGAATTTCAGCAGACTTCTCAGCAGAAACCTTATAAACCAGAAGGGACTGGGACCCATCTTTAACATTCTTAAAGGAAAGCAATTCCAGCCAATAATTTCCTATCCTGCCAGGCTAAGCTTCATCAATGAAGAAGAATTAAAAATCCTTTAAAGATATATAACCCCTAAGAGAATATGCAACCTCCAGACCAGTCCTTCAGGAGATGCTTAAGAGTGTTCTAAGCATGGAAATGAAACAACGGTTCCACTCATTGCAACAACACAGGCAAGCAAAGAGTTAACAAACAATACAGCTCAACCACAAAACCTAAAAAGTAAAGCAATCTCTTAATAACAAAATGACAGGAATAAGCTCCTGCATATTAATAGTTAACTTGAACATGAATGGACTAAATGTGCCAATCAAAAGGCATAGATAATGAAACATGATCAAACATTCTGCTGCCTCCAGGAAACCCATATCAGTTCAAAGACCACCAACAGGCTCAAGGTAAGGGGTGGAGAAAGATCTTCTAGGTAAGTAGAAAACAAAAAAAGCAGGAGTAGCTATTATTATATCAGACAAAACAGATTTCAAACCAATACAAGTTAAAAAGTACAGTGAGGGGTACTACATTATGATAAAAGGCTCAATCCACCAGCAAGAAATATCTATCTTAAACTTATAGGCACCCAGCACAGGAGCAACCATATTTATAAAATAACTTCTACTTAAACCAAGAGAGGAAATAGACACCATACAATAAAATTATAGTTGGAGACTTTAATACCCTGTTATCATTGGGGTATTATTGAGACAAAAAACTAACAAGGAAATACAGAACCTTAACTCAACTGTATCTAATAGACTTCTACAGAACACTTCATCCAACAACCAGAGAGTATACATTCTACTCATTAGCACATGGAACATATTCAAAGATTGATGACATTCTCAGGCATAAATCAAGTGTGAACAAATTTCCAAAGGGTAAAATAATAGTCTCCTCAGACTACAGTGAAATAAAAATAAATGCAATCACCAACAGGAACCCCACAAAATACACCAATACATGGAAATTAAACAACATGCTTCTGAATGACTTTGAGGTTAACACAGAAACCCAACATATCAAAGCCTCTGAGACACCATGAAAGTGATACTGAGAGGGAAGTTTATAACAATGCATGCTCATATCAAGAAAAGAGGGATCTCATGTAAACAGCCTAATGTCACGCTTACAGGGGCTGGAAAGGCAAGAACAATCTAATTCTAGATTGAGTAGAAGCATTCAAATTACTAAAATAAAGTCACAGTTGAATGAAGTAGAATAAACAAACAAACAAACCAAAAAAAAAAAAAAAAGGGTGTCTTCAGACTAGCAGATTGACAGCTCCTGGAGCTTATTAGAAAGGTAGAACCTTGACACCACCAAGACCTACTGAACTGCAACCACAGGTGATTCATTGCACATTAAAGTGTGGGAAATGAAAAGGCTCAATCTAGTTTGGTGACTATCAATCAACCTATACCTGCTACATGAACTCAGAATATCTGAGGTGAGGCCCAGAAAAGCTCCCAAGGAGATTCTGTTATAATCCATGGCTGAGAGCCATGGATCTCACCTCTCTCCATATCATTGTAGAGTTATTTAGGATCTCACCTGGAGCCATTCACCCCTGAGTGTCTATAATGCTTGAGATACTACAGGGAGCATTGAGGGGTGGTGAGGGGTCTGTCAAGGATCACAGGTGAGTTAAGCAGGGAACCTCCTCCTGGGGAGCTTACAGTGCTGTAGGGCAGAGACAAGGACACCAATACCTGTGTGCGGGTACAAGTGATAATTGTAAAGTGCTGTGACACTGGAGAGGAAGCCATCCTGTGAAGAGGAGGCCAAGGAGGGACACAAGGAGGAGGTGACAGGAGATCTAGTGTTACAGGAGAAATCCTTCCCACTGTCTGGGCACAAGGAGAGCAGGAGGTCATACTATGATGAGACACCCAGCCAGAGGCTGTGTGCTTATAGGGAGGAGGATGACACCCTAGACTTATTCTCTATGTTACAATTACCTGTCACAGATACCTATACTATAGCACCACACAGTGTAGTGTGTTATTGTTTACCAAATGTGCCATTTACCAGTCACCCAGCCCCAACAGTCACTGGCCCAGCACAAGGGCTCCATCCCTCCATAAGATAAGTGCCAGAGTGTCTTACTGAGGGATGGGTGCTTGCCCAATCAGGCCCATAGGGAAGGTTTCCTGTTAGGACTCCACTTTAGGCAGGCTTGGCCTGTATGACTTCCTAGGAGCCCACACCCTGGGAATCCCCTGGGCACAGTTGTGGCTGGTCCTGCCTTTTGGAAGAGGTTTTTTCACAGCCAGGTGCAAGCCCTGTGGTTTTTCAAAGAAGCCTCTGCAGCATTAGCTCAGCCTCACACATGGTAGGTTCCTTGCGGGCTCCCTGCCTCCACTTCCACTCTTCCATCATGATTCCCTTGTCCCAACCATTGCAAGGATTTGTCCCATCCCAGGCACTGCTGGTGGCACAATGCCTTCAGTCAGAGTATGCAGAAAAGACCATTAGGAAGAACATGTCTTTTCTGTAGTTTAAACATTTTCTTAGCTCAGGCTAAGGTCTGGTATTCATTTGAGTAAGCATTTAATCTTCATAGTTCTTCTCTCAGGTACATGCTACTGTTATTACTCCCATTTCATAGTTGAGGACACTGAGGTTTGGAGACATTTAGTAACCTGTCCTTCTACAACATATCTTGGATTTGAGCACATCTGTCAAAATCTGGAACCCATGTACTTATTCACAACGTTAAATTGCTTGTCCCAGCAAGACAGAAATCCTGGAAGTGGAAGAAATATTCAGCCGCTATGATGTCTGAGCACACAGGAAGGGTGGAAAGCCAGGGCTCAGAAATGCTGTAGAAAGGGCTGAGTCTTACATTATCAATGTGAAGTGTTGACACCTATATTGATCTAGGTTCAAAGGTGAAGTGTAAAGAGCCAAAGAAATTCAACCTTCATGACCAGTTTCAGCAAGTTTTGGTCCTGGACTGTGGGATTCTCAAGGCAGTTCCAGATAGAAAGCATATACACCCAGGTGACTCTCAGTGTTGGCTGTGTTTTCTGTCCCCACCAAACCAGGGTAAGTCCTCCCTTTAAGTGGGCACTGCTCTATACTGTGCCACACCTGCAGCTCCAGCAGTTAGTGGCATTTGGGAGGAGAAGCCCCAGGGACACTTAGGCATCGGATGAAGAGTTTGTAACAATGACCAGATTTGAGGGGAGTATTTCTGGAAGGGCTAGGAGAAAGAAGAAGCCAGACACTTAGGCTATGGAAGAAGAGGCTTAATCCAGTGTGTCTGAGGGAAATTTTGACCAGAGTCAGGGGAAGAGGGGCCTTGTGTCAGGCCTGAAACCCCAGCAGATAAGGAAGGACTTTTCCCTGCTTTGAGAACTGACCAGTTTTCTGACTTTTTCCAGAGACTTTCTTTGTATTAGCCTCACATTTGCCCTCAGCCCCAAAGGAAAAAGGGGGTCCAATTTTCTTGGCAGTCTCTATGGGAGAGTTGTGTCTCTACTGTGACAAGGACAAAGGAAAAAGCCACCCATCTCTTCAGCTGAAGGTGAGAGTTCCAACTTTATTTCTGGTGCCCTTGACTGCCCCAGAGTAAAAGGTCAAGTTCCTCAATGCTTCTCACTGTCCCTGGAATTTTCTCTCTTTCTCTTATTTTTGAGTCAGAGGTCTCACTCTGTCACTCATGCTAGAGTGCAAAGGCACAATCATGGCTCATTGCAGCTTTGACCTCCTGTGCTCATGCAATTCTTCTGCCTTAGCCTTCTGAGTAGCTGGGACTACAGGTAGGTGCCACCATGCCTGGCTAATTTTTTGATTTCTTTTTTGTAGGGATGAGGTCTTGCTACGCTGCCCAGGCTGGTCTTGAACTCCTGGGCTCAAGTAATCCTCCTGTCTCACCCACTGACTCTCTGCCAATCCTTAACTTGGCTAATATTATAAGAAAATCCACTTTCCTGGCAGAAGAGTTTTCCATCCTGTTCTCTGCTTTCTTGCCTCTTCTTGGGAAGGAGGAGGGATGCCACATGATGAGGAGACTAGGAGGAGAACCTGAACATGTGAGAGCAGCCTTCCCTCCTCTCCTAGATCCACCTACCCTGGATGGACTGTGCTTTCCTTCTGCTGTGGCCCTCCATGTGGCAGGTGGCACCCCTGGGTCAGGACTCTGAGATACCAGTACAGGGTAGGAGTGTGTAAGGTTGCACTTGAAAAGCAGTATGTTTGCTCTGCAAACATATTCCTAGATGGAGCACATTTTCCCTTGAGCAAAGGAATCTTAAGAAGCCCAATTTTAGATGCAAATTCAAATCATATTCTCTATTCTAACTTTTAAAACTTTTAGAGCTGATAGTTTGGTGTTCACTTGACTTTTGCATCTTGAAATTATGATTATGATGATGATGATTATTTGAGTTGGAGTCTCACACTGTTGACCAGGCTGGAGTGCGGTGGCACACTCATGGCCACCCCAGCGGTGTGCTACTATGCCCGGTTAATTTTTGATTAATTGTAGAGATGAGATCTCACCCATTTGCCTGGGCTGGTTTTGAACCCGCTGGTTCAGGCAATCCATTTGCCTCGGCCTCCCAAAGTGCTGGAATTACAGGCTGAGCCACAGAGCCTGACTCGAAATTATTTTTAATATGGAGAGAGGAGATGGCATGGTCAAGAAGTCATGATTGCTTATCAGCCCTTAAACACCAGTACCAAGGCTGACACCCCAACTCTCCCAAGGACCACCTTTTCCTCCTTTCCTGTGCAAAGGCCTAAAGCAAGGGCACAAGTGCTGGGTTTTTCTCCTTCTCAAAGCCTGTGCTATCTAATTAACCCTTTTCACCCCATAGAAGAAGAAACTGATGGAACTGGGTAACCTGAAGGAACAAGCATACCGACCCTTCGTCTTTTATAAGTCTAAGGTGGGCTCCCAGTACACGCTGGAGTCAGCTGCTCACCCTGGATGGTTCTTGTGTACCTCTCACTCTCCTAATGAACCTGTTGAAGTGACAGATAAAGTTGGAAAAAAGAAACACATTGAATTTTCATTTCACCCAGTTCACAAAGTTGAAACAAGCTCCATGGAGGCCAGTGATTAAGAAGCTGCCCCATCAAATGCCTTCTTTAGCCTCTCTCTCTAATTTGGAACAATCCCTGCCCTCACTCCTATACTGGGGAACACATGCCCAGTGGTGTTGAACAGCCAATTCTCAGGAGGGTAACGAGGGGAGAAGAAGCACAGATGCACAGCCTTTTCCAATTTTCATGTTGTAATTACTCCTAATATGGCTAAGCTCAAACTACCAACATCAAGCATGGAACAGAGTTGGGAAGAGATGTTAACAACTGTCTATTGCAAGTAGATATAAGCTAGTTTCAACACACCACTACAGCCACATTGACTATCCTTGTTTTAGACCAGGGATTGGCAAGCTGCATCATTCTGGCCAAATCCAGATTATTGTCTGTTAGTATGGTTTGCTAACACAGCCACCCTCACTGTTTATGGCTATCTTTGTGCCATAAAAACAGAGCATGTGACAGGACATATACTATGTGGCCCTTTATGAAGAAAGATTGCTAACTTTTACTCTACAGGGCAGGAGACCACCGATTATCTATAGCTTCCAAACATTCATCCCTGAGTAATGGGAAACTGCGGATGTGTGTGTGTGTGGCGGGGGGAGGGAAGGTGAGATTGGCAGTAGTGGGAATCTTCCTGGGGAAGGGGGGGCACTCCTCATCAACAAGGGCACCTGCACAATGAATATTTGTATAACTAACCCTGAATTGTACCCCAGAATTTTAAAATAAAAAATTTAAAGGTAAAAAAAAAAAGAAAGTTGAGAGACGTGTTTGTGTTTTGGTAATCTGTAAACTATAAGATGCTTAGAATTCATTGCCTCAAAAAGGCAATATCAGGTAAGAAATTATGTTACTATTGTGTGAACTATCTGTACAACTAAAACTGATGTAAAATGATCTACAAAAATGTTAAAAAAGATGAAGTTTAATGTCTATCCTTCCTGTCTTTTTTCATATATATATGAATTTTTGTATATATATATGTATATATATGCACATACAAACAATGCATGCAAAATTGATTTGTAACCTATTTTTGTCACTAATAGTATATCTCAAAAACCTTTGTCTCACAAGATAGGCTTCTGCACATCATTTTAAATTGTTGCATGATGTTCCATTGCATGTGATGCAGAAAACCTCATTCCCTTTTCAATCATTATAGGAGTTTTTGTAAGGGGAGACCCATCTTTTTGGGGGAATTCCTTGTTAGTCCTTTCCTGGAAGATGGGCTCTCTCAAATCATACCAAAATAACAAAATATGGTCATTAAACTGTTTGAAGGAAGAGTCTTCTGGTTTTTGTCTTGGCCTTTGTTTTGGTGAACTTTGAAATAGATAAGGAAATAAAATTTGGCTGAAGTTGGGGAGGAGGTTTGAGCAAAATGGTTTTCAATAAGGAAGGACCAGACTGGAACTAGTAATGTTTTGGTTGAAAAAGGAGTAGGAGATGGAGGAAGGAGGAGCAAGGGCGTGAGAGGAGAGGAGAAGGACACAGAAGGCAGAAGTCATCTAGGGGCTTCATGACTCGAGCAGGGCATGGAAAGGAGAGACAAGTGGATGATGGGGCCATTAAGTTGTTTTCTGTTGGACTACACGGTAAACATTCTCCATGTCTTCCACAAGTCACCAGCATCTTCTATATTGCTAACACTTATTTGGGCCCAAGTGGACCCCCTTTTGGCATGAGAAGCTCAAAGTTGAGGAGAGAGGACAGCTTCCCTCTGGGTTCAATATGAAAATTCCATAATTCAATGAAATGACTTTATGTGGTTGGTCATTTAGGTGTACCATATAAACTCAGCAATGAGCCAATATTTCTTTAGAATATAGTTTTTGAAGAGGAATTCCAGGTTAAAGATAGGCACAGGAGGAGTATGAGAAGATGGCAACGGGGCAGCCCGGTCTATGAGACCCTCTGCAAAGGAGAATGCAGAAGGTCTCTGGCTCTCTGCCCGGAGGCTGCGGATCCCATTGTTGGCAGCCTGCTGTTTACACGGAGCTCAGCCGTCACCACTGCTGAAGCATCAGCGGTCTGGACAGCCCCTAAAGCTGCAGATGGAGCAGCAGTCAGCTGCTGCCACCTCTGTGGCAGCCATTACACATCGCGCCACCCGTGCCTGAGGCGATCCATGACTTCAGACCTTGAAGCCCCTGTAAGCAAGATCTGGTGAGATCGCTGCCATCTCTACTGTCACCGTGACGTCCTGCCAGGCTGTGGGTCTCCTCCCGTGTGCCCCGAGGCAAGCTCCTATCTCCAGGACGTCTGGTTCTATCCCCTTTGGGGCGAGTGGCTGAGATAAAGACCATCTGGAATGACGAGATAGCACCACCGATGGCGATTCAAGGTAACAACACCGAAACGGGATAAACAAGCTTGAAAAACAGACACAGGCAGATTTGAGCCTAACTGTGAACACATTTACCAGCCTGAGAAGACAGCTAGAAATCAGAACTGAAAGGATATAGAACTTAAATGAAAAGTCTCAGAGTGTGCTTGACTGGTTCTGTTAGTTTAACGACTTGATTCTATTCCTATTGTTTAGTTCCTTTTTTTTTTTCCTTTTCTTCCCTTTTCTCCTCTCTGTAAACCATATCTTTGTATAGAGGAATAGCACACCAATAAGGTGGTTGGTTAGCTCATATGTTAGCATCATTGTATATTTTAGTTTTTTTTTTGTATGGGAGTTGGGTAGTCTGTAGCCATGGTCTATTGTTTTTATCTGTTTCAGTTTAGGTCCCTCTCTCCATTTGTTGGTACACTCATCTGTTTCCCCCTTTACTCCTCTCTCTCTCCACCCCCCTCATCCCCCCACTGTCTGCTCCATTTTCCTCCCTCTGTTAACCTCATTTTATTTCAGGGAGTAAACCTACAACCTCACTGCATGGACAGATTCCAAAGCAGTGGGAAGTGGGTTTCAGATTATCCATACACCTGTCGGCAGATACCAGGATCTGCAGATAGATTTTAAATCACAGCTTCCCCCTTAAGTAAATATCAAAACTGCAAAAAGGACCACCCCCAACCTACAGTGTAACTCCAGAATTGAACAAAGTAAGAGGGCATACATGAAGAAGAATAGGAGATTGAACAAATAGAAGTGAAAGCAACACCTCTACCCCTGAATAACAGAATTAAAGAAGATGGTGACATGGAGGAAAGGAAAAAGTAGGGAGGGAAAAACCCACACAAATGAAGAAAAAGCAAAAGAAGAATATAGGTCTCACACAGACCCCTGGGAGATCAGATACTGAGAAAACAGACTTTGGAGCATAAACAATGAAGAGCCCCTAGAATGACTGGTCACATGCCACAAACCCAGACATCAAGACATTAACAAGAGAATAAAAAAAATTGAGGAGAGACAAGAGGAAAATAAGAAGGAGCTGATGACAGAAATAACAGCAGTAAAGAATACTGTGATGGAAATAAATAACAAACTAATAAGCATGGAAAGCAGAATTAGCCAAGCAGAAGAAAGAATCTCAGAGCTCGAAGGCCAAAACACAGAACTAACCCAAACTGTCAAAAGCATAGAAAAAAG
>CAUYQG010119131.1:0-23820 GCA_963574415.1 Tarsius wallacei | reverse complement strand
GCTTTTTCTGCATCTAATGATATAATCATGTGGTTTTTGTTTTGACATTTGTTGATGTATTTAATTACATTTATGGTTTTATGAATGTTGAACCAGCCTTGCATCCCAGGGATGAAGCCTACTTGGTCATGATGGATGATTCAATGTATTTTCTTTGTTTAATTGAGTGTTCTTAAAAATTGTTTAAAATTGAATGTTCCTAAACATTTACCATGCACATTTAACACAATTGAAGTTACTCATAAATGTATCTTTCCTGTAGAATTTAAAAATTTTTAACTTTAATTACCTTTTTATGTGCCTCCATCTGTAAGATTTACTAGTTGTTATCCAGAATTTAATTCTACTTTTATTTTTATTACCCCTAAATTAAATGATATTATTGTTTGCTCATATACTCAGTACTTTTTTTAGATTTTTCTAAAATGTTTTCAAAATATTTTGCTGAGCATTTTCTTTTATCTCAGTTATCCTATATTGGTTTAGTTTCTTTACTAATTGTTTTAGCAGGGGTCTCTTACTAGACAAGTTTTAAAAAATTTTTGTCTGAAAATGTTTTTATTTTGTTTTAACTCTTGAATAATACTTTGGATATTATAACTTAGAAAATCTGGTTATAAGTTATTTTTCTCTAGCAACATTTTCTTATGTCTTCTATTTTTATAATGAGAAGTCTGTCAGTTTAATTGTATTTCTTTACATATAATCTATATTCGTTATATATTTTTCTTAGGTTTTTGTTTGTTTATTATTCTGCAGTTTTACTCTGTGCCTAGGTATGGCCCAGACTTAAATCCCTGAATTATATTCTAGTTAGTCTAAGATATCAGAACAATATCTTTGGTTGGTCTCATTCTCATTTTCTCTCTTTCTCTCAGTCTTTCCTCCATTTCTTGTAGTCTTTATTCCAGTTTACAACTTTTCATTTCCTATTCTGTGCTTATTCTGTTGTTTAACACATCAATTAAGTTTTAAAACAATTGACTGTAATTTTTGATTTTGGAAGTTCTATTTGGTTCTTCTTAAATCTGTCTCAATATTTTTCATAGTCTTGTTCTTTGCTGTATTTCCAAAGCCATCTTTTATGTTTCTTATCATTCATATTTTATAGCACCTGTCTGATAGTTCTATCATCTGAAGTCTTTGTCATTTAATTCTAATACTTATGTTAAATCTAATTCTTTTATTTCAAAGATGTGGGGTACAATTCAGGGTTAGGTATAAAAATGTTCATTATGCAGGTACCCTTGTTGATGAGGTGTTCCTCTCCTTCCCCTGTCAATTTCCCTCAACTGCCAATCATACCCCCACCCCCAGGCAGTTTCCCACTACTGCCAATCCCTTTTTTATAGTATTATGATAATTTTCAAGGTTCACTTATGAGTGAAAATATATGGTACTCTGTTCTTTGTTTCTGTGATAGATCACTGAGTATGATAGACTCAGATTCCATCCAAGTTGCTGCAAAGTCCATATGTTTGACCTTTATAACTGCATAATATTCTATTGTGTATATGCACCACATTTAAAAAATCCAGTCCAGGTTTGATGGGCAGCATGGTTGGTTCCATGTTTTTGCTATTGTGAATAGAGCTGCAACAAACATGTGTGTGCAGGTATCTTTTTTGTGGAATGATTTGAGTTCCTCCAGGTATATTCCCAAGAGGGGCATTGCTGGGTCATATGGAAGGTCAATTTCTGGTTCTTTCAGGAATTGCCACACTGTCTTCCAAAGAAGTTGCACTAGTTTGCATTCCCACCAGCAGTATAGCAACATTCATTTTTCTCCACATCCTCGTCAGCATCTGTTGCTGTTTATTTTATTAATGATGGCCATTATACTAGGGTCAAGTGTTATATCAGTGTGGTTCTGATTTGCATTTCTCTGATGATGAGTGAGGCTGAGCACTTTTCATGTGTCTGTTGGCTGCTTATATATCTTCTTTCGAGAAGTGTCTATTCATCTCTTTTGCCCACTTTTTAATGGGACTGTTTTTTTTTTGTTGTTGTTGTTGTTGTTTTTTTTTTTTGGCACATTTGAGTTTCTTGT
Organism: Tarsius wallacei; assembly: GCA_963574415.1. Classification (NCBI taxonomy): domain Eukaryota; kingdom Metazoa; phylum Chordata; class Mammalia; order Primates; family Tarsiidae; genus Tarsius; species Tarsius wallacei. The sequence continues at coordinate 21,770 of CAUYQG010119131.1, read as the reverse complement.
AGATTCTAGATGTTAGGCCTTTGTCAGATGTATAGTTGGTAAATATTTTATCCCATTGTGTCAGCTGTCACCCTGCTCTCTTGATGGTTTCTTTTGCTTTACAGAAGCTCATCAGTTTGATGAGGTTCCACTTGTCTATCTTATTTCTTGTGGTACAGAATCTTAGGATTTTGATCAGGAATTGGTTGCCAGTTCCAAAATCCATAAGGGTTTCTCCTGCATTTTCTAAGATTCTTATTGTTTGAGGTTTTACGCTTATGTATTTGATCAATTTAGAATTAATTTTTGTGTCTGATGATAGGTAGGGGTCCTGTTTCAATCTTCTGCGTGTGGTCAGCCAGTTTTCCCAGCACCATTTACTGAATAGGTTCTCCTCTTTCCAGTGGTGGTTGTTGGAGGGTTTGTCAAAGGTGAGTTGGTTGAGAAATTGAAGTATTGCTTCCAGAATCTCTATTCTGTTCCACTGGTCTACATGCCTGCTCTTGTATCAACACCTGGCTGTTTTGATTACTGTAGCCTTATAGTAAAGTTTGAAATGTGGAAGTGTGATACCTCCTGATTTATTTCTTTTGCTAAGGATTGTTTTGGTTATTTGTGCTCATTTATGTTTTCATATAAATTTCTGTATTGTTACTTCTAGCTCTCTTAAGTGATTTGTTAGACTCTCTACGTGTTATCTTTCCATTTTCTTGATGCTTGCTCGTAGAGATATAAATTTTCCTCTTAGAACTGATTTCATGGCATCGAGAGGTTTTGGTAAGATGCTTCTTCATTTTCATTTGTTTCCAGGAATGTTTTAATTTCTGTTTTTATTTTAGTGTTGACCCAGTAGTTGTTCATCATTATGTTGTTTAGTGTCCATGTCTTTGTGGGCTTTGGGGGAAGTTTGTTGGTTTGATATTTATTTTTATTCCACTGTGATCTGAGAAGGTGCATGGTTATATTTCAACCTTACATAATTTGTTTCTGCTTGATTTATGGCCACGGATATGATCAATCTTGGATTACATTACATGTGGTGATGAGTAAATGTATATTCTGTGGTTGTTGGGTGGACCAATCTGTAGGTATCTATTAAGTTCATTTTGTCGAGTGTCAAGTTTAGGGTCAGGGTCTCCTTGTTGATTTTTTACCTCAATGATCTATGTAGGGCTGTTATTGGGATATTAATAGTGTTAGAGTCAATTACTTTGTAGTGTTTTACAAATGCTGGTGCTCCTCTAATGGATGCATGTATTTTTAAGATGGATATTTCCTTTTGATGAATTGAAGATTTTATCATTATGTAGTGTCCTTTTGTATCTTTTAAAAATTTTGATAACTTGATGGTTGTTTTGTCTGATATTAAGATCATGACTCCTGACTTCATTTTTGATCCATTTCCTGGGAAACTCATTTTTCATCTTTTATCTTTGAGTCTGTCTACATCACTGGCAGTGAGATGAATTTCTTGGATGCAGCAAATATTTGGGTCATGGTTTCTTATCCAGGTTGCCATTCTGTGTCTTTTCAGTGGTGCATTTGGTCCATTCATATTCAGGCTGATTACTGAAATGTGATTGTCTCTGTCATGAGGTTCTTATAAATTTTTTTCTTTGTTTGCTTTTTTTTTGCTATTGAGTTTATGTATGTGTGTGTTTTCAAGTATGCTGTGCTGTATTCTCTGCTGATCTGCTGTTCTCTTGGGAAATGTGTGGTCATTCTTTTTTCATTCTTTTGTGTTTAATACTTTTTAAAGTGGCTCCTGTAAAGCTGGCCTGGAAGTTGCATAATCTCTTAGGGATTGGATGTCTGGGAAGGATTTTAATTCTCCATCACTGATGAAGCAAATCTTGGCTGGGTAGGAAATTCTTGGTTGAAATTGCTTATCCTTGAGGACTTTGAATATTTGACTCCAGTTCCTTCTTACTTTAGTGTTTCTGCCAATAGGTCTGCTGCTAATTTTATTGGTTTTTCCCTGTGGGTAGTCTCACCTTTCTCTCTTGCTGCCTTTAGGATTTTTTTCTTTTGTGCTTACTTTGTGTAGGCAAATTACAATGTGTCTAGGGGTTTGTCTCTTCATTTGATGTCTTCTGGGGATTTTCTGTATCTCTTGTGTTTGGCTGGACACATCTCTGGTAAGATGGAGGAAGTTTTTTTGGATTACCTCCTGAAACACTTGCCCAAGGTGTTCTCCATTTCTCTTTCTTCTTCTTGAATAACCATCTGGTGTAGGTTCAGTCTATTGAAATAATCACACATCTCTTGTCACTTTGTTCTTTCTTTCTGAGAGTTTCTTCTACGTTTTTTATAGATAGTGTTAATTCCAAGTTTTGGTCTTCAAGTTTTGAAAATCTTTCTTTGGCTGGATTAATTTTGCTTTCCATGTTTGTCATTTTTTTATTTCCTGGATGAATTTTTTATTGCCAAAATCTATCTTACAAGTTCTTTCAGTGTTGCATCTTGTCTTTCTTGAGTCTTATTTACTCTTTCTATTCATTCCCTATCCCTATTGTATTCTGGGACCAATTGATGGTGACTTACATTGTTTAGACTCCAGTTCTGCTTTTCCAGGAGGTTTCTCTTTGTTACACTTGAAACTACATGTGGTCTTCCATAGGTTTTTTTTCATTTGTGTAAGATCTCTTGCTTTTTTCTTTAGTGATGTTATTCATTGTCAGTGGGAGAGGCTTTCCCTTCTGATGTTTGGTCAGCCCTTTATTCTTCCCTGATCAGGGGTCTGGATATGGTCTATTTTGAAACAGTACTGTGGGCAGAAAGTTTTGCTGTCTCTTGTAGTTTTGAAAGTCAAATAAGGTAGAGGATTTGGGAGCTAGAATTTAGAAACTACTTGGAAATTACAATATTCACTAATTGTGGTATGTATTCCCTGAGACCCACTCCCCACCACCACTCTGTATCACAATGCAACGGGTACATGTGTGTAACCCTTGTGTCCAAGATACAGTAACAGCAATGAGGAGCACAGAGAAAAACATAATGAAATAAGATGGATGAGGATTTAGAAAAAGAAAAAAAAACACAGAACAATGAAAGCAGAAACCAAAGAAAAAACAATTGAACACAAAGACACAGAGACATACACTCATATCCCAAAACAAAATGTAATAACAGCAAAGTCAAATAAAACAAACAACAATGACCAAAAACAACAGAAAAACTAAACACACAAACGTCCCTAGCACAGAATGAATGGAGAAGAAAAAGAGAAAGACCAGGGAAAAGCAAAAAACAACAAAAAAAAGGAATTCAGATACACACTTAAACTAAAAAAAAAAGAGAAAAATAGAAGAGCAAACACAAACAACAACACAAAAACTGAAAGATGAACACTCAATCTTTCACAAACACACATAAAGAGGAAACAAAAAACAAAAGAAGAAAGAAAAAGAAAAAGAAAAAATAGGGGAGAGATGCAGATCAAACCCCCACATCCATATTCATGAACTTAGGAAATATATTATAAAAAGTAGATGAACTAACAAACAGGAAAAAAAATTTAAATACTAAAAAAAATTGTTTTTTTAAATAATACCCTGCCCTCTTGTGTCAGATTCTGCAATTTTTTTCTCATCTGCTCTTTCCTGCAGAGCTTCCACTTTTTTCACTCTTTCCCTAGTGTCTGGAACAGCGAAGGAAGAAGGTCAGGGAGGTGGGTGGGACTGCAGTCTTCACCTCCAAGTATTGTATGATCAGAGAGATCCCCTCCAGTGGGGAGGTGCCAGATTTTCTCTTTCCCAGGTATGTACTTGCCAGGCATATCCTGGAATGGAGTACTCCTATTGCAACTGACATCCAGAGTCTGTTTGGGTTTTTCCCTCTCAGTTGTGACCCAGTTGTGTGAGTCTGACATTCAGAGGATTGCTGGGGAGGAAGGTGTGGGTCAGCTCCAAATTCACCATTGATTTCTTTGGAGTTCTTCCTCGTCCTTTTTTGGCCACTCTCTTTGTCCCATGGCTGGATCAGAGTAGGGGGTGGAGTGCCTGGGACTCAGCATTCGTCAGAACCCTCTGAAGTTTGTGCTTTCAGGATATTCACTCCGGGTCACATGCCACCCCCAAGTAGTTGATCTGCCATTCACAGAGATTGGGTCTGTTGCTCTGTGGAGAGCAAGTCAGAACACTTTCCTGCCCTGCCTTCAAGATGGTGACTGGTACTTCTCTTGTCCTCTCTGGTGGGTCTCTGCCTCTAGGCTCCCTCTGCAGCCCCTGCTGCCAGTGTCTGGCCAGGTGCTGAATTGGTGAGGCAAAGCCTGGAGCTGGCAGTCTCTCCTGCTGCAGTGGTGAGGCAGAGCTTGTGCATGTAGTCTCTCCCCACAGCTTTTTCACAGGAAAACCTTTGTCTATTTTTTTAAAATGGTGCTCAGATTCTGCAAACTGAGAAGTGCAAGGGACCAAGCAGAGAAGCTTCAGCACTGGCTGCTGTACCAGGAGGGCACTGACCACTTGCTCATAAGCCCCCACTTATTCAGTCTCCCCCAGCATTTTCTTCCCAGGAAAGGTTATGTTGATTAAAAAAAAATGGCACTTGGCTCCTGCATCTCGGGAATCACAAGAGTGCAAGCTGAGCTCAATTTATCTTTAGCAAAACTTTCACCACAAACCATTGAGGAGAGGAGATCCTATTCCAGAAATGTTGCTGGGAAAACTGACTGAGAACATGTAATAGATTAAAACAAGACTCCTACCTCTCACCATACACAAAAATCAAATTTAAGTGGATCAAAGGCCTAAACATAAAACCTAAAACTATAAAAACCTTAGAAAATCCAGGAGACACCCTTATGGAAATTAGACCTGACAACCAATCCCTGATCAAAGCCCCAAGGGTCCATGCCATAAGAGATAACATAGACAAGTGGGACTTCTTCAGACTGAAAAGATTCTGCAAAGTCAAAGAAATCATTGAGAGAGTGGGGAGATATCCCATAGACTGGGAAAAAATATTTTCCAATTGCATATCTGACAAAAGCCTAGCATCTATGATCAACAAGAAACTCAATCCTACCAAAAAGAAAAAAAAATACATCCCTATTACAAAGTGGGCAAAAGATATGAGTAGACACTTCTCAAAAGAAGACATATAAGCAACAATCAAATACATGAAAAAGTGTTCAGCCTCAATAATCATCAAATAAATGCCAAACAAAACCACACTGACATGCCACCTAACTCTAGTCAGGATGGCCATAATCAATATCTCAAAAAACAACAAATGCTGGAGAGGATGTGGGAAAAGGAGAACACTTCTCCACTCTTGGTGGAAGTGTAGTCTAGTACAACCTCTATGGAAAACAGTTTGGCCATTCATAAAAGATCTAAAAATGGATCCCCAAATACCCCTACTGGGAGTATACCCAGAGGAACTGAAATACTTTATGAAATAGACCTGCACATGCATGTTTAATGCAGCACTGTTCACAATAGCAAAAATATGGAACCAAAAGTGCTGCCCATCAAAAGAAGACTAGATAAAAAAAATTTGGTACATATACACGATGGAATATTTTACAGCCATGCCGAAGGACAAAATTATGAACTTTGCAGCAACTTGGATGGACTTAAAGTCTATAATACTGAGCAATCTATCACAGAAAGAAAGAACTAAGTATCACAAGCTGTCACTCATAATCAGACCTTGAACAAGTACCATAATACTAAAAGAAAGGGAATGGCAGTAGTGAGAAACTGCCGAGGAAGGGGAGGCACATCTCATTAACAAGGGTACCTGCATAATGAACATTTGTATACCTAACCCTTAATTGTGCACCACATATTTAAAATAAAATTTAAAAATTAAAGAATAAATCATAAAGGCAGAAGGAGTTCAGATTACTTACTGGGGAAGACCAATTAGACTAGCAGCAGACCTATCTACAGAAACACTACAGGCTTAGAGAGACTAAAGTCCAATCTTCAAAGTTCTCAAAGATAAACAATTCTAATCAATAATTTCCTACCCAGCTAAGCTAGGATTTATCAGTGATGGAGAATTAAAATCTTTCAAAGACATTTAATCTCTAAGAGTTTACACTGCCTCCAGACCAGCTTACAAGAAATGCTTAAGAAAGTATGAAACACAGAAGAAAGGATAAAAAAGAACATCCACACTCTTCTCAAGAATACAGAAAAAAAGATTGAAAACACACACATATATCAACCCAAATATCAAAAGAAAACTAAAAAACAAATAAACAACAACAATTAGCCTTATAAGAAACTCACAACAGGGTTAAACTCTCACGTCTCAATAATTAGCCTGAATTTTAATAGACTAAACGCTCCACTGAAAAGTCATAGAATGGTAAACTGGATAAAGAGAAATATTCCAACAATATGCTGTCTTCAGGAGACTTGTCTCACCAAAATGGACACTCACAGACTCAAAGTAAGAGGATGGAAACAATTTATCAGGCAAACTGAACACAAAAGAAAGCAGGAGCTGTGATCTTAATGTCAGACAAAATATCCTTTAAGTTAAACAAAATGTAAAAAGATATAGAAGGGCACTACATAATGATAAAAGGTTCAATCCATCAACAAGAAATATCTACCCTAAACATATATGCACACAACATAGGAACACCAACTTTCGTAAAGTAACTTCTAGGTAAACTAAAAAAAGATACTGATACAAATACTATAATAGCTGGGGACTTAAATAACCCACTATCAACCCTCGATAGATTATTGAGGCAAAAAAATCAACAAGGAGATCCAAAACCTCCACTTGATGCTTCATCAAAAAGACTGAATTGATACCTACAGAACACTCCACCCAACAACAAAGGAATATACATTCTACTCATTACCACATGTAATGTACTCCAAGATCAACCACATCCTTGGACATAAATCAAACATAAACAAATTCTATAAGATTGAAATACTGCCATGCACCTTCTCAATCCACAGCGGTATAAAAATAAATATCAACAAAGGCAAAGCTACCCCAAACCCACAAAGACAATGATGCTAAACAACTTCTGGGTCAACACAGGAATCAAAGCAAAAATTAAAAGATTTCTGGAAACAAATGAACATAAAAACATGTCTTGCCAAAATCTCTGGGATGCCATGAAAACAGTACTAAGAGGGGAATTAATTTCTTTATGAACACACAACAAGAAAAAGGAAAGATCACAAGTTAACAGCCTAACATATTACCTATGGGAGCTGGAAAGACAAGACCACCAAAACTATAACTTCAGCAGACGAATCCAGATCACCAAAGTAAAAGTTCAAATACAGGACATAGAAGACTAAAGTCACCTTATGAGTGAGAACATATGGAACTCAGATCTTTGTTTCTGTTATAAACCATTGAGCATGATCAATGTTTGTATACCTAACCCTGAATTGTACTCCCCATCTTTATAATAAATAAACAAATTTTTTAAAAAGAAGACTAAAGCATCATAGAAAAAAAATCAATGAAACAAAAAGTTGGTTATTTGAAAGGTTAAGCAAGATTGACAGACCTCTAGCCACAGTGACCAAGAAAAAGAGAGAAAAAGCCCAAATAAACACAATCAGAAATGCAAAAGATTAAATCAAATGGACCATGAAGAAATACTAAAAATTATCAGATTTTACTATGCACACCTGTTTGGAAACAAACTTGAAAATCAAAATGAAATGGAGGACTTTCTGACATCACACAACCTCCCATAGTTGAAACAAGAAGAAATTGACAGATTAAATAGAACAACAACAACCCAGAAAATAGACTCTGTCAAAGAAAACTACCTACAAAAAAAAAGTTCTGAACCAGTCTGCTTTCCAGTGGAGTTTTACACAACATACAAGGAGGAGCTGATACCAATCCTACTGAAAGTATGCCAAGCAATTGTGAAAGACAAAACTCTCCCCAAATCATTGAAGCTAACATCACACTGATATCCAACCAGGCAAAGATCCAACAAAGAAAGAGAGCTATAGGCCAATATCCCTGATGAACATAGCTGCAAAAATACTTAACACGATTCTAGCAAATCAGATCCAACAACATATCTCAAAAGACATCCACCATGATCAATAAGCTTCATCTGTGGGATAAAGGGCTGGTTCAACACCCAAAAGACCATAAATGTAATTAAATACATCAACAAATGTAGAAACAAAACCACACGATTATATCATTAGATGCAGAAAAAGCTTTTAATAAAATCCAGCATCGCTTCTTGATAAAAACCCGTGAACACCTAGTCATAGTGAGAACGTACCTCAAAATAGTAGGAGCCATCTACAATAAACTCAGTCAACATATTGCTAAATGGACATATATTGGAAGCATTTCCCCTGAAAAGTGGAACAAGACAAGGTTGACTACTTTTACCCCTCTTGTTCAACATAGTGTTGGAAGTCCTAGCTAGAGCAATCAGACAGGAGAAGGAAATCAGGGATATCCCAGCAGTGAAAGAGGAAGTCAAGCGATCCCTCTTTGCTGACAATATGATTCTATACCTCAAATATCCAACAGAATCTTTCAAAACCCAAATTGCACAGATAAAGAACTTTGGCAAAGTTTTGGGGTACAAAATCAACGTGCAAAAGATAGTAGCATCCTTACACACAGGCCGAGAAACAAATAAAAAGTCACAATTGCCACAAAAAATAAATAGATACCTCAGCATCTTCTTCATCGGAGAAGTGAAAGACCTTTACAATGAAAACTACAAAACATTGTTCAAAGAAATCAAAGATGACACAAACAAATGAAAATATATTCCTTGCTTATGGATTGGAAGAATCAACATTCGTAAGATGTCCATCTTACCCAAGGCAATCTACAGATTTAACACAAGACCTATTAAATTACCGGCATCATTTTTCTCAGACTTGGAAATAACAATACAGAAATTCATATGGAGTCATAAATTACCACAAACAGCCCAAATAATCATCAGCAAAACAAACAAAGCAGGAGATATTACACTTCTAGACTTTAAACTTTATTATAAGGCTACAATAATCAAAACAGCCTCGTATTGGTACAAGAACAAGCATATAAACCAATGGAACAGGATAGAGATTCTGGAAGCAAAATCTCAATTTCTCAACCAACTCATCTTTGGCAAAGCCTTCATTAACAAGCACTGGGGAAAGGAGAACTTACTCAGTAAATGGTGCTGGGAAAACTCACTGACCACATCCAGAAGATTAAAACAAGAACCCCACCTATCACCATACACAAAAATCAACTCTAAATAAAACAAAACCTAAATGTAAAACTTCCAACTATAAAAACCTTAGAAAATTCAGCAGACACTCTTAAGGGCGTTGGAACTAGCAACCAAATTCTAATCAAACCCCCAAGTGCCCATGCCATAAGAGAGAAGATAGACAAGAGGGACCTCATCAAATTGAAAAGCTTCTGCAAAACAAAAGAAATCAAGATAGCAGGTAGACAGCCCACAGAGAAAAAAAAATGTTGATTGTATATCTGACAAAGGCCTAACATTTAGGACCTACAAGGAACCCAAACGTGCCAAAAGGAAAAAAAATAAACAGCAACACTAAAAAGTGGGCAAAAGTCATGAATAGACACGTCTCAAAAGAAGATACACTGATATCCAATAGTCACATGAAAAAGTGCTCAGCCTTACTAATCATCAGAGGAATGCATATCAAAACCACATTGAGATACCACCTAACCCCAGTAAAAATGACCATCATTAATTAAACAACAACAACAACAAAAACAGATGCTGGCAAGGATGCAGTAAAATGGAAACACATCTACAACTGCTGGTGGGATTGCAAACTGGTTCAGTCTCTTTGTATAACAATGTGGCAATTTCTAAAGGAAATAGGCAATGACTTTCCATGTGACCCAGCAATCCCCCTACTGGTAATATATCCAGGGGAACTCAAATCATTCTACTAAAAAGATACCTACACAAGTATATTTATTGCAGCACTATTCACAATAGCAAAAACAAGAACCAACCATGCTGCCCATTGAAGCTGAACTGGAATATTATGCAGTCATAAAGAAGGACAAACATATGGACTTTGCAGCAACTTGGATGGATTTATAGTCTATTATACTCAGTGATCTATCACAGAAAAGAAGAACAGAGTACCACATGTTCTCACTCATAAGTGGATCCTGAACATTTACTATAATACTGTAAGAAAGAGAGTGTAAGTAGCGGGATACTGCCGGGGTGGATGGGGGGAGGGACACAACATCAGTAAGCGTACCTGATCTCAAACCAGGTAAAGTGGGAACCAAAGGGAGGCCCAAACTGTGCCTGTACAATGATCACTTGTATACCTCATCTTAAATTATACCCCACCTCTTTAAAATAAAAAGTAATAAAATTAATTATAAAAAAGAAGACATATGATACATGAAAAAATGCTGAGCCTCACTAATAATCAAATAAATGCAAATTAAAACCACACTGAGATTCCCCCCAACTCCAGTCAGGGTGGTCATCATCAATAACTCATAAAAACAACGTACTGGAGAGGATGCGGGGAAAAGGGAACACTTCTACACTGTTGATGGGAGTGTAAACTAGTATAATCACTGTGGAAAACAGTGTGGTAATTCTTAAGATATCTAAAAATTGACCTCCTATACAACCCAGCAATCCCCCTTCTGGGAATATACCTGGAAGAACTCAAACCATTCTATAAAAAAGATACCTGTGCACGCATGTTTATTGCTGTACTATTAACAATTACAAAAACATGAAACCAACCGTGCTGCCTATCAAAAGTAGACTGGATTAAAAAACTGTGGTACATATATATGATGAAATATTATGCAGCCACAAAGAAGGACAAAATTATGAACTTCACAGCAACTTGGATGGATTTAGAGTCTGTACTACTCAGTGATCGGTCACAGAAACCAAGAACTGAGTACTACATGTTCTCATTCATAAGTGGACCCTGAACAACTATCATAATACTATAAGAAACGGATTGGCAGTAGTGAGGAACTGCCAGGGTAGGGAATGGGTGAGCACACTTCATCAATAAGGGTACCTGATCTCAAGCCAGGTGACGTACGAACGAAAGTGAGGCCTAAACTTTACCTGTGCAATGGCCATTGGTATATTTAACTTTGAATTGTACCTTATATCTTTAAAATAAAAATTAACAAACAAACAAATCCAACTTTTCATTTCGCGGCATTTTTGTATATTTTTAGTCTCTATTTCATTTAGTCTGCTTTCATCTTATTTATTTTCTTCTAATAATTTTGATGTAGGCCTTAATTGTTATAAACTTCTATTTTAGCATTGCATTTTATGTATTACTTAAGCTTCATTATGCTGTCTTTTCTGCTTCATTTTTTTAAAAAATATTTTATTTATTATGTTATTGTGGGGTACAGTTAGGGATTAGGCATACAAAAATGTTTCGTTCAGGTACCCTTGTTGATAAGAGGTATCTCCCCATCCCCAGATAGAAACCCACCACCATTATCTGCTTCATTTTTTAAAATAAATATTTTAATTTCCTTTTTATTTTCTTTATTGTCCCAGTGGTCATTCAGGATCATGTTGCTTAACTTTCATGTATGTGTAGTTTTCAAAGTTCTACTTTGTATTAATTTTTAGTTTTATTCCATTGCCAACTGTGAAGATAATTTTGATTTTGAAAATGTGTTGAGACTTGATTTTTTTGGGGGGTAAAATATGGTAGATCCTGGATAATATTTCATGTGTTGAAGAGAAGAATGTGTATTCTGCTACTGTTGAATAAAATGTTCTTCAAATGTTTGGTGGGTCTACTTGGCCTAAAGTGGAGGCTAAATCCAGTATTTCTTTGCTAATTTTCTGTCTAGATAATGTCTAACACTGAGAATGGTATGGTAACATTTCCAGCTATTGTTTTATTAGAGTTCATTGTTTAATTTAGATCTAATAATATTTGCTTCATGTGTCTAGGTGTTTCAGTGTTAGGTGCACATATATTTAGAATTGTATAGTCTTGCTAAATTTTCCTCTGTATCACTGTATAATGACATTATTTTTGACATAAAGCATGCTTTATCGAATATGATAGTAACAACTTCTGTTTACTTTTGGCTTTCATTTGGGTGAAATATATATATTCATTCCTGTACTTTTAGTGTATGTGTGTTTTACATGTGAAGTGAGTTTCTTGTGGGTAGCATAGTTGGGGTATATTCAGTGATTCTATATCTTATAAGTGGAAATTTTAAAAATACCTACTATTTTATTTTATTTTTCATAGATATGATGTCTTGCTATGTTACCTAAGCTGGTCTCAAATTCCTGGGCTCAAGCAATCCTCTTGCCTTGGTGTTCCAAAGTGCTGGTATTACAGGAGTAAGCCACCACTCTGCTCTTAAGTGGACAATATACTTAGTTTGCATTCAAGGTTATTATTGATATATGAGGCCTTGTTCTAATTATTTATTTCTCTATTATTATTTGTAATTGTGGATTGGTAGTTTTTGTAGTGACAGCATTTGGGTTCATCCTCTTCATTTGTGTGTTTGCTCTACCATTGTGTTTTATACTTCCATGTGTTTTCATTATGGTAGATATCTTTTCTCTTCCAGCAGTTGGACTCTCTTAAGCATTTATTGTATGACTAGTGTACTTGTAATGAAATCTCTGTTATTTATTGCCTAGGAAAGATCTATTATTTCATTTATGAAGAATTACGCTAATGAATAGAAAATACTTGGCTGAAGGGTTTTTCTTCTCTTTCAGTGATTAAATATATCATCACCTGCTCCCCTGGCCTGTATGGTTTCTGCTGAGGAATCTGCTGTTAGTCTAATGAGAATTTGTTCAATATAACTAGATACTTTTATTTGATATTTTAATATTTTTTCTGATTTTGACTTTTGATGGTTTGTCTCTGTGCCTTAGGCAAAACATTTTTAAAGTGTATGTCTTTGAAATTACCTGAGCTTCCCTTTCTGGATGTCTAAGTCTATTTCTAACCTTGAAAAGTTTCATTTATTATTCTGTTAAATAGATTTTCTATGCCTTTGGTCTTCTCTTTACTTTGTGGAACATCCAAAATTCAAATATTTGGTGACTTTATGGTGCCCCACATGTCAAGCAAGCATGCTTTATTTTTTTCTTTATTCATTTTTTATCTGAAAGTGATTTCAAAATACTTGTCTTCAAGTTCTAAGTTTTTTCTTCTTAATCTAGTCTATATTTTAAGCTTTCTAGTGTATGTAATTCATTCATTTAACTGTTTAAATCATAATTTCTGGTTAATTTTAAATATTATCTATCTCTTTGGTAAAACTCTTATTCATGTCCTAAACTGTTTTTATAATTAGTTGTGTTTATCTGTCTTCTTTTCCATTTCACTGAACTTTTAAAACATCGTTATATTAAATTTCATCTCATAAATTCCTTTATTATTAAAATTTGTTACTTGAAAATTGTTTTGTTTCTTTATGTTATAAATATCTGAATTTTGGTTAAAGAGGTGAATTATTTTACATTTTAAAATTATTGATAATTTCCTATTCACTTTTAGTATTTCTTAACTTTATGTCACACACTTTTTCCATATCAGTCTTCTTATGTGTTCTTGTTTTTTTGTAATGACATCTTTTGATTCTCTTCTGATTTTATTTTGTAAATATTGTATAGATATTTACTGTTACAATGAAGACTACATATAACATCTTAAAGTTATAATGAACACTTGTAAATTAATATCAATTTAATTATTTACAAAAACTGTTCTCTTTTACAGCTCCTTATCCTTCCTACTTTGTGCTATTGAAATCACAAATAAAATCCTTATATATGGGGTAACTATCAACACACACTTATACGTTTTTATTTTAAAACTTGTTCAAAGGGAAAAATAGTGTACAACCCCAAATTGCAATGCTACATAGATAGATATTTGCTACATATACTAGTCACATGCATATACGCTAAATATATACCAGTTTATATATATACCATACACACACACATGCTCACACACACACACACACACACACACACACACACACATTTGCCTTTACTTCATGCTGATATTTTTGAGTTACTGTCTATCATCCTTTTATTGGAACCTGAAGGATTCCATGTACCATGTCTCAGAAAAAAAGTTCTAGTGCCAGCTTATGTTCTTTGTTAATTTTTTATATATTTTTATTTCTTATTTTAAATATGTGGAGTACACTTCAGGATTCAGGTATGCAAGTGTTCGTTGTACAGGTAAAATTTGGTCCTCCCTTTGGTCCCCATTTTGCCTGGTTTAAGATCAGGTACACTTATTGATGTTATGTGCTCCCACACACTCCTCTGGCAGTTTCCCGCTACTGCCAATCACTCTCTTAAAGTATTATGATAAATGTTCAGGGTCCACTTATGAGGGAGAGCATGTTGTACTCAGTTCTTTGTTTCTGTGATAGATCACTGAGTATTATAGACTCTATCCAGTTCAGTTTTGATAGGCAGCACAATTGATACCATAGTTTTGCTATTGTGAATAGTGCTGCAATAAAAATGTGTGCACAGGTATGTTTTTGGAGAGTGATTAAAGTTCCTTTGGGTATATTCCCATAAGGGGGAATGCTGGATCATATGGAATGTCAATTTCTAGCTCTTTTAGGAATTGCCACACTGTTATTCACAGAGATTGAACTAGTTTGCATTCCACCAACAGTGTAGAAACATTCCTGTTTCGCTGCATCCTTGCCAGCATCTGTTTTTCTTTTTTTTAATTAATCATGGCCATTCTTACTGGAGTTATGTGGTATCTCAATGTGATTTGCATTTTTCTGATGATTAGTGAGACTGAGCATTTTTACATGTGTCTGTTGGCTGCTCATATGTCTTCTTTGAGAAGTGTCAATTCATGTGTTTGGCTCACTTTTTAATGCAGCTGTTTGTCTTTTTCCTCTCAGCATGTTTGAGTTCCTTGTAGATCCTGGATGCCAGGCCTTTGTCAAATATGCAGTTGGCACATAACGTTTTCCCATTCTGTGGGCTGGCTCCCTGCTCCTTGATGGTTTATTTTGCTTTGCAGAAGGTTTTCAGTTTGATGAGATCCCACTTGTCTATCTTATCTTTTATGGCATGGATACTTGGGGTTTTGATGAGGAGTTGGTTGCCAGTTCCAATTTCCATAAGCGTGTCTCCTGCATGTTCTAAGATTCTTATAGTTTGGGGTTTTACCTTTAGATGTGTGATACATTTAGAGTTGATTTTTGTATATGGTGATAGGTAGAGGTCTTGTTTTAATCTTCTGCATGTGGTCAGTCAGTTTTCCCAGCACCATTTACTGAATAAATTCTCTCCCCAATGGTTGTTAGTGAAGGCTTTGTCAAAGATGAGTTGGTTGAGAAATTGAGGTTTTGCTTCCAGAATCTCTAACCTGTTCCATTGGTATATATGCCTATTCTTATACCAATATCAGGCTGTTTTGATTATTGTAGTCTTGTAGTAAAGTTTAAAGTCTGGAAGTGTGATACCTCCTGCTTCATGTCTTTTGCTGGTAATTTAATGGGCATTGCACTGAATCTGCTTTTGTTGTCTGGATGATCTGTTCTTCCATCTTCTCATAGTTTTCCTTGTCAACAATAGTTTGAATACTGTGACTGCCACCAGGTGCAGGTCATTCTGGATGCATTCTCTTGCTTGGCATCTGGTAGGTATTTTTGTAGGTGATGACTCACTAAGGCTTTGGTGATTGTCAGTGTATGTCCACTGGTTCTTTCTCATCTATGAAGATCGAATCTTCCTTTTAAAAAATTCTGTTGTTTTTTAGTCCTATAAAATCACTACTGTCTGGGTGACCTTTTTGGGGATTTAACTATTTTTAATATTTTTTATCCCACAGCGTGCTCCCCTGTTGTCAGCATTCCCCCTTCTGACCACTGTGTCCTGTTTATTTTCTGCATCTAGCTTCCCTAAGGAGTTGCCACCATTTAGCTGGTGCTAGTGGGTGCTTGAAGAGGTGTCTTGTGATCTGAAGGTGCAGGGGTTAAATTCTAAGGGATGTTGGTAATCTACATCTCTAGAGGATTCTCTGGAGAAGTCTTGATCTCTGGATTAATCTGCAAGTTGTACGAAGACATAGGCTTTGTTCTAATATTCTCAAGAGCTATACTGTCTCAGATGTTGCAATTGTCTGTGCCAGTTGGCCACAGCCAGGAGAAACTCTTTCAGGAGATAATCAACTGTCATGGTGGCTGTAGTCTTTTGTTTCCAGGGAAGTGTGCAGATGATCTAGGTGATGAGTGGGGCTATGAAAACTTCCAAAATTTCTCAGTCCCTGAACTTTGAAAGGGGGTTGGGAGGGAAAACTGGTCAGGGAAGGCTAGGTCAGACTGGACCGCTCTCCAGCTCCCCTTGTGGGCACAGCTATCTACCCCACTGGGAAACAGGTCTCCTATTCACCATGTCCACATTGGAGAAATGGTTAAACCTTTTCTGTTGTACAAAAGATTGCCAGAACAAAATACACTGCCCTTCCTCTCCACCTTGGTGGCTTGTCTGGGGTTGTCCATGCTCAGAACTCAAAATGTCTTTCTGCAGCAACATTTTTTCCTGTTGGCTGGAATTCCTGTGGTCTGTATTCCTGATCCCAAGCTGTACACATTCTCTGGGAATTAGGTGGATGAATGAGCCCTTTGGCTGCTGTTGCAGCACTACAGGAGTGGTGGAGCCATCTGTTGCACACAAGTATTAATGTTGGGGAGAGAGGGATTGCCAGGATGGTGGGGCTTCTCCTGGCTTCCTTTCCTTTACTAGAGACTAATTGCTTTCAAAACTCAAAATTTCTTTCAGCAACAGGGTCTCTCGTTACAGTTTCCCTCAAACCAGAGCTTCCTGCAGTGGCAGAACTTACTCTTGGGGTGAGCAAAGGCAGGTGGTCCAGGAATTTTTCCCATCTTGGGAGTTGATTACCAAGTGTTGCCTGCAGGGAATGAGTTTTCAGGGATGGTTTGGTCATTGGTGTTCAAAGCTCAAATGGGTTTGCAGCTCCACGTGGACTCTGGCAGCACACTGTTGTGCACTATCCAGTCCATTTGCTATGTGTGAGGAGTCTTTCTTTCTTGGAGAAAGTGCTGTGGACCTAGTTTCTTTCATTCACCATTTCCCACATCCATAGTCTGCTTTCTGTTTCCTGCATGAGCCAGGCATGGAGGGGGACTCCTGGCTCCAAAACAGACTGCCAGTTCTCTCTCCTCGTTCTCTGTGTGCCCCTGTGATCCCCTGTGTGTTGTCAGATGAATTATCTGCCTCAACTAACTCTCACTGCTGATGTTCTCCAACTGCTGGGGTTCTCTTCTTTGTTTTACTCCATGATCGAGGTGCTAGTTGGCTGCTTCTAGGTGGCCCTCTTGAATTCTTTCTCTCATCATCACACTTTAGACTCTTGTTTTAAAGTTTTTGCCTTGTATATCTTATATATTTGCATCTCAGGTATAGATTTTCTCACTTTGTTTTCTTCTTTTTAATGCATCATATTTCTTATTTTTTTTTTAATTTGTTTTCCTGAAAATTGGGTATTTAAGGATTGGCTCTGTGCTGAGGAAAACCTCTACATTTTTTCTAGACATAATTTTACCCTTGGAATTATGTGGTCTTTTTAGTTTTTTGTCTTCTTTTTTTCTGAACATGTTTCTTATTTGGAGCTTGTGCATGGCTTTACCCTTTCTCTCATATACACAGTTACTTTTGAATTTCCCAAAAGGTTTCATGGCAGCTTCTCCTTTGGGCCATAGATAATTTCTTATATGGACTAGGCATCTGCTTGTACTCCTGAAGCTTTTATGAGAAGTACCAACCACTATCTACTACTTTCCTCAGTCTGAACTCCATGTTAGACTATACAGAGACCATTCCTACAGGTAGCTCTCAGATTAGATTGTTGCAAATAAAGTTCATGCTAGTCATTATGCTTCATTTAAAAAATTGCAAATGGGGTCATCACCTCTTTCTGACAAGGATCATGCTACACCAGGGAAGGAATGAGGCAAGAGCAAATAAAAATATCCTATTATCTCTCACCATTTTGATTGTGGCATTTTCTTTGTTGTCTGTACACATTTGACTATTTAAAAAACCTTCCACAAGGTCACTCTCCTCTCACTAGCTTTTGCTTTCTTTTTAATGTCTTTGTGGGGAAAAGTAGTGCTTAGAACTTCTTAGTGTACCATTTTGCTGGCATCAGTTCCTTAACATCTTTTTAACAACTGTAAAATATGTATTGATGTCACTTCATCTATTCTTGACGTCAGTAATTTGTGCTCTCTCTCTTTGTCCTGATGACTCTGGCTTAAATGTTATCAATTTTATTTTTTTCACAAAAATTTTCAGATTGTCTCTGCATCTGATTTTGTTCTGTTTTCTCTTTTTGAAATTAATTTATTATTTATTTTCCATGCTGAAGTTGAGAGATTATTTTTCTAGTATTGGCATCTAATTTTTATAAATCTTAAACATAGGAGGTGCCAAAAATGTATACACATTTTAAGTATGACATTCACTCAAAAGATGACATTAATCAAATGAATGCTAGCATCACCATGCAACAGGCAGGACAGTCAAAGAAAATGGTGAAAGCACGGTTGAGCAAACATCATACTACAGATTGCTACCATAATTCAATTCAACTTTGAAAACTAATGCATAGATAACATCTTTTAAAATGTGTATTCTTTTTATGGGCATCCCTAGTATTCCATTAAAATTATGCCACAAGTTTCTATATATTGTGATTTTATTTTATTGATTTCAAAATATTTTCCTAATTTTTCCAGTAATTTTTAATGTATCCAAAGGGTTATTAAAAGTGTATTATTTCATTTTTCAATATTTATGGACTTGGCAAGTTTATTTCTATTCAGTTCATTTCTAATTTAATTCATTTTTTTTTGTCAGGAAACATGTATATGGCTTGTATTATACTAGTTTATTGAAACTTGTTTTATGGGACAAAGTATGATATATCTTATTAAAATGTTCTGTCAGTACTTGGGGAGAATTCAGGATAATTTATTGTTCCATTCTACAATATACTGGCTGAATTTTTTTCCTAATTGCTTTCAGTTATTGAGAAAATAATATTATAATCTTTAATATAATTGTGGATTTTTCTATTTTATATTTTAGCTCTACCAGATTCAGTTTCATAAATTGCTATTTACTTTGGTAATTAAAATATATGTATTTATAGAACACTATCCTTGGCAATATTTTCTTTTCTCTGAAACCTACTGTCTGATGTTAATATATCCACTTTAACTTTCTTTAACTAGGGGTAGCATGCTAAATCTTTTTCCATTATTTTACTGTTAACTTATCTGTATCTATATACTCATATTTAATGTTTTTCTTATAGGCAATATGCAATTAGTATTATTTTGTCCCACATTACAATCTCTTTTAATTGAGATGTAGTCAATTTACATTAAATGTGATGAATGATATAGTAGGTTTGAGTCCATTATGCTACTTTTTTCCTATTTGCCACATTTGTTCATTATTTTGTTTTTTATTACTCTGCCTTATTAAGAATTAATTCAATATTTGTGTTTCCATTTAATATTTTTCTTCTTTTTTTCTTATCTTTTAGTCATCATACTATACATCTTTGCATTATCACTTTCGACCTTTAGGAAACTTTTACATCAATTCAATAATAGAAAACAGTATTGGTGAGATCATGTACAGATGATGCATTAATTCTGTTTGTTTTCCTGGATTATTTAACATAGCATGATTTTCTCCAGGTTTATTTGTGCTGTCGAAGGTGACTGGTTTGTTTTTTTTTTTAATTTTCTAAGGTTGATTAGTATTCCATTAAGCATATATACCACATTTTCTTTATACATTTATTTATTGATAAACATTTAGGTTGATTCATTAGCTTAGCTATGGTGTATAATGTTGCAATAAACATGAAAGTGCAGATATCTTTTTAACATACTGATTTTGTTTTTTTCAAATACATTTTCAGAGATAAGATTGATGGATCATTTAGTTCTGTTTATTTTTATATTTTAGAAACCTCGATACTGTTTTTCATAATGACTGAAGTATTTCTACTCCTTTCAAGAGTATAGAAAATTTCCATTTTCTCCATATCTTCTTCAACATGTTTTATCTTTTGCTATTTTGATACTACCAATTCTAACAGTTGTGAGATGATACTTCTTTTCTTTTTCATATTCTGGATATTCTTTTTCTTAAAATGTTTATTACAGAAATTTTCAAGCATGCATTATAGTAGAGATTTTTTTTAATGGATTCCCATGTATGTGTCACTGGCTTCTATAAATATCAACATAAGGCCAATCCAGTTTCATCTATAACTCCTTCCTTCCTTCCTTGTTTAATTATTTCAGAGAAATCCTAGAGTACATCTCATTTTATCTGAAAAAATTTATAATGTGTTTCTAAGAGATAAGGGCATCACACTTGCAAAATATAATTATGATACCATTAATACCATTGTTAGAAATGGGTAAATCTTCAGAGCCATCCAGTACCCACTGGGTGTTGAACTTTCCTGTATTGTCTTATATATGCCTTTTTCTGCTGGCTTCTTTTAATCATGATTTAAACAAGGTCTGTGCATTATATTTGAATGACTGATTCTTAGGATTCTGTTAATTTATTTTTATTTCAACTTGTGAGGTGACATATCATTGTGGTTTTAATTTTTATTTCCCTAATCATTAGTGATGTTGAACATTTTGCTATATACCTGTTGGCATTTTCTATATCTTTTTTTCAAGAAATGTATACTCAGGTCCTTTGCTCATCTTTTGTCTTGTCTGTTTTCTTGCTATTGTGTGTTTTCTTGCTATTGAGTCATTTAATCTTCTTATATATTTTGGATGTAAACTTCTTATCAAATATATGGTTTGCAACTGCCTTTTTTTCCCTAAATAGTGGCTTATTCTTTCACTTTGTTAACATTATTGTATTTATTTATTTGCTGTGAAGAAACATTTAGATTTGATGGAATATCATATGTCTATTTTTGCTCTTGTTTTCTGTGTTTTTGAGATAATAACAACAACAAAAAAATACTTGACCAGACAAATGTCACAGAGATTTTTCTTTATGTTACTGTCCAGTAGTTTAACAGATTCAGGTCTTAAGCACATGTCATTAATTCATTTTAAGTATTTTTGTTGTTAGTGGTGATGTAAGCTAAAGGTTTAATTTTATTAGTCTTCATGTGGACCTCCAGTTTCCCAACACCATTAATTTAAAAGTTGGTATTTTCCCCATCGTGTGTTCTTGGTACCTTTGTAAAAAATTGACCATGTCATTTAAATTATTACTCTTTGGTAATATCTTTTGGAATCAAGTAGTGTGATGCTTTTAGCTTTGTTCTTTTTGTTCAAAATTACTTTGACTACTTCAGGTATCCTTTGGTTCAGTAAAAATTTTAGAATTTTTAAACATTTCTTTGAAAAATTTTGTTGGAATTTTGCTAGAGATTGTTTTAAATCTGTAGATATTTTGGGCAGTATGAACATTTTAACAATATTAATTCTCCAAATCCATGAACATATATATTGTTTCATTTATTTGTATATTTTCCAGTTTTATTTATCAATGTTTTATAGTTTCTTGTAGACACATTTTTTACATCCTTGGCTTAATTTCTTTCTTTTTTTTTTTTTTTGAGTTGGAGTCTCACTCTGTCGCCCAGACTGGAGTGCAGTGGCCGCTCCTGGCCACCGCAGCCTCGACCTGCTGGGCTCCGGCGATCCTTCCGCCTCAGCCTTCCAAGTAGTTGGAACTACAGGCGCGTGCTACCACACCC
>CAUYQG010119127.1:0-62106 GCA_963574415.1 Tarsius wallacei | reverse complement strand
AGAATGACACTCCAACTCAAAAAAAAAAGAATAGAAGAGGCTTAGCCCTCACCTGTGTGACTTGTCCTAGAGGCTATTGGTGGGCGTCTTTACCAGCCTGGGATCCATCCTCTTCCTTCTCTGGTTCTCTGGGTCTCAGGGTCACTCTGACCTTTCTCTGCCTTCCAGCTCCGAGAGCACTCGCTCCTATCGGCGAGGGGGCCGCAGCCTGGAAGATGGTCCTTCAGCCAGGCAGCCTCTGCCCAGAAGGAACGTGCCGGTAGGAGCTCTGGGACTGGGGCTCAAGGGGCAATGGTAGGGCCCCTGGGAGACAGAGTTGGTCAAGAGTAGGTGTATTGGGTGGGAGACCTCTAGGTAGCCACAGTTTGGCCAGTCCCTGTCTAGGTACTCCTCTTTCCCTGTTCCAGCCCAGGGTGGGGTGGAGCTGAGGAGGCCTTGAGGATGCAGAGGTGATGAGGCCCAAGCTCTGGCTTCTTCCCAGGGTATGATGAGCAAGACTGTGTGGGCCAGGCCAGTCGCTCAGAGAAGGAATCGCTTCTCTGCAGAAAAGGCAGAGTTAGCATGGCCATGGACCAGTCCTTGGTCTGCCTGACTCTTCCCCTGTACAAGTCTCCTGGAGCGTAGAGGGATGTGACAGGAACAGGGCAAGAGCTGTCATCCTTAATCTAGCTTCTCCCTGCCTAATCACAAAGTCCCCAGCAATTACGAGTACTTAGCTGAACCGGGAGTGAGCATAGATCAGAGCCAGCATGTTGGGAAGGGAGCCTCCTCTGTTCCTTGTTCATTCCCCTGGGATTCCTCAGGGATGGTACTGCTTGTCCTGAGAGTGGGGGGTGCAAGGATGGGAGCTAGTCCTCAGGAATCATCATCTCAGTCCACCAGAGTTAGGCATCAGGCACAAATCTGTGTCCACATCCTGGTTCCACTCTTGCCCTGAAAACCAAGTATCTATCAAGTGACATTTAACTGATGCCTATTATTGTGGCATTTGTGATAATAGCAGCTCAGGCCTTAGGGTGAAGGACTTTGGGCAAGTGGCTTCACTTCTTCAAGCATCAGTTTCATTGTCTGTAAAATGGGAATAATTTAAGCTACTCACAATCAGACAGACCTGAAGCTGATATGTAATAGGTGCTTAGAAAATGTCAGTGTAGCTGGGTGTGGTGGCTTACACCTGTAATCCCAGCACTTTGGGAGGCCGAGGTGAGAGGATTGCCTGAGCCCAGGGGTCTGAGACCAGCCTGGGCAACTTGGCAAGACCTCACCTCTGCAATAAATCAAAAATTAGCCGCCTGTAATTCCGGCTACTTGGAAGGCTGAGGCGGAAGGATTGCCGGAGCCCAGCAGGTCGAGGCTGTGGTGGCCAGGAGCGGCCACTGCACTCTAGCCTGGGCGACAGAGTGAGACTCGAACTCAAAAAAAAAAAAAAAAAAAATTTCTACTTTCAATGACACTTCAATCTTCAGTGAAGAAACAGCCATAATCATATAAGATCTGATAAGGGGTGGGTAACGAAGAAGACTAGTTGGTAGAATATATTTACATGAATTTATCTTCACCCTTGGTAAATACAATGCTAAGCCTGCATGGATAGTTTTCCTTGATATATTAACTATAATTACCACGATATGTAAAAATGATGCCTATTTCATTTTTATGTTAAAATTATCTCTTTGGTATGTGTGTATATTAGTATATAGTAGTACATGCATATCATTTACGTCTCTATTATATAGTATATATACATACACATATACACACGCACATTCAAGAAAAGTTTTCTGAGAAAGTAGACAATCAGAACATATACACAGCTGTGCACCCTAATTATCCATCCATCTTATAATGTACTATTCTGCATTAATGAACAAGTTGAAGATTGCGCTCATAGAGGTCTGTAAGCTGTAGGGCTCAGTTGAAAGGAATTCTGGAACCAGATGGGAAAACTTGTTCTCACCTATAAGGGCACAGGATAAGAGAGGGTGCTACAGTGCCTAAACAGCTCACTTTACATCTTACAGAAGCCAAAGTTTGGCCATACACATATTTCTTTACTGGAGGACTTCTGAGACCTTTGAAATGTTATTGTGCTTTAAGTGTCCTTAGGACATGTATAACATAGGCATACATGTGGATATAGTAAGTTTGGCTCCAGACCACCGCAATGAAGCAAATATCACAATATAGAGAGTCATGCATTTTTTGATTTTTTGATTTCTCAGTGCATATTAAAGTTATGTTTATGGCTATATTGCAATCTATAAAGTGTGAAATAGCATTATACCTGAAAAACAATATGTATACTTTAATTAAGAAATATTTTGTGGCCGGATTCGGTGCTCAGCCTATAATCCCAGCACTTTGGGAGGCCAAGGCGAGTGGATTGCCTGAGCCCGCCGGTTTGAGACCCACCTGGGCAACTTGGCAAGACCCCATCTTTACAATAAATAAATAAATAAATAAATATTTTGTTGTTAAAAATACTAATGATTATCTGAGCCTTCAGCAAATTGTTATATTTTTGCTCATAGAGAGTCTTGCCCTAGTCGGGGTGGTGGTTGCTGAAGGCTGGGCTGGCCATGGCGATTTTTAAAAATAAGACAACAATGAGTTTGCCACATGGATTGATTCTTTTTTTCACAAAATACTTCTCTGTAGCATTTTATCCAGTAGGTCCTCTTTCAAAATTGAAGTCAATTCTCACAAACCCTGCTGCTGCTTTGTTAAGTAAGTTTAAATAATTCTCTAATCCTGTGAACATTGTTGTCATTTCAACAGCGTTGGCCGGGCTCGGTGGCTCAGCCGCGCTTTGGGAGGCCAAGGTGAGTGAATTGCCTGAGCCCGCGGGTTCGAGACCTGCCTGGGCAGCTTGGCGAGACCTCATCTCTACAATAAATCAAAAAAATTAGCCAGGCGTGGTAGTGCGCGCCTGTAATTCCAGCTACTTGGAAGGTTGAGGCGGGAGGGTCGCTTGAGCCCAGTAGGTCGAGGCTGTGGTGGCTGGGAGCGTGCCACTGCACTCCAGTCTGAGTGACAGAGTGAGACTGCAATTCAAAAAAACAACAACAGCAACAACAAAAAAACAGTGTTCAGAGCAACGTCACCAGGAGTAGCTTCCATCTCAAGAAACCATTTTCTTTACTCATCCATAAGAAGCAACTTCTCCTGTGTTCAAGTTTTATCATGAGATTGCAGCAATTCAGCACCGTCAGCACTTGCTGGTTTACTTTGCACTTTATGTTACAGAGACAGCTTCTTGCCTTAAACGTCATGAGCCAACCTCTTCTGGCGTCAGACTTTTCTTCCGCAGCTACTTTACCTCTCTCAGAAAAGAGTTAGGGCCTTGCCCTGGACTAGGGTTTGGCACAAGGGCATGTTATGGCTGGTTTGTTCTACCCAGAACATTGAAACTGTCTTTATATCAGTAACAAAGCCATTTCACTTTCTTATCATTCTTGTGTTTGCTGGTATAGGGCTTTTAATTTCTTTCAAGAACATTTTCTTTGCATTCACAACTTGGTTGTTTGGTAAAAGAGGCCTAGCTTTTGGCCTATCCAGCTTTCAATATGCCTTCCTCACTAAGCTTAATCTTTTCTAACTGTTGATTTAAAATGAGATATGTGTGATCTTTTCTTTCACTTGAACCCTTACAGGTCACTATAGGCTTGTGTGGTGGGGGGAAATAGCCAGTTAATGGAGCCGTTAGAACACACAAAACATCTATTGATTAAGTTTACCATCTTCTATGGGTGCAGTAATTTTGTTTTGGGTGCAGTATTTGTTTGTGGCTCCCTAAAACAACAAAAACAGAAACACAAAAAAATCACTTATCACAGATCACCATGACACATATGAGGGAGGACCCCCCCAAAAAATCCCCAGAATTAATTTTTGGAGGGCAGCATCCTCATAGTACAGGCTTCCCTCACTAAGTAAGTGTTCTAGAAACCCATCGGCATCAGAGTACCAGTTAGCATTGTTGTAAGAGACTGCATTCGGCTTCAGTGAATTTTATTTTGAAGAGTCTTTCAACATGTTTGCCCATTTTGCATGGGTGATTTACGAGCACATCTGCTCACACCTGGTTGAGTGTTCAGCAGTTTTTGACCCAAAACAGCATGACCCCCATGCCCCACCCTCCCTATTCAGCCCATTTTGCCTCGGGCAACTTTTTTTTGTTTCCCTGGATGAAGAAAAGTCCTCAAAGGGAAATGTTTTGCCAGTGTGGAATAGGTGAAACAAACAATGGCATAGGTACTAAAAGGCATCAAAATTGATTGCTTTGAGCAGTGGAAAAGCAGTTTTGAGTAGTGTAAAAGGCATCTCAATATGTATTGCATCAAATGGAGAGCTTTGACAGTGACTGAAGTTTAAACATGCAAGAATAAATATATAATATTTTATAAATAAATTCTGGTTTTTTTGGCCCTGTCATATAATAATAATGAAAACGTTTGAAATATTGTGAGAGTTACGAAAATGTGATAGAGACACAAAGTGAGCACATGCTGTTGGAAAAATGGCACCTCCAACTTGCTCGATGCAGGATTGCAAACCTTTCATTTATAAAAAATGCAGTATCTGCGAAGCGCAATGAATGGCAGCGCATTAAAACAAGGCATACCTGTATTCAGCATTTCCCTGAATGATCACAAGAATCCTGTTTGCCTGTGTGTGTGTGTGTGTGTGTGTGTGTGTGTGTGTGTGTGTGCGCGCGCGCGTGTAAGTATCTCAAAGGACTCTTGCGACTTGAGGAAACACTAAGATAGACAGTTATTTCTCTTTCCCTCCTACATTTACATTTTCACATGATACCTATCGGCCCCTCAAGAAAATGCCACCTTGTCAAGATACTCTCCCCCTTTGGACCCCAGACAGTCCTTGGAGTAATTTAAAGTTATTGGCATTTAGTTTTAGGCAAGAATGTCCTAAGGAAGTATGCGGGGATTGTAGTGTGTATTTAACTGCAGGTGTTTTACATAAACTTTAAGGGATGGTTGGTTTTCCACGATATAATTTGAAAGAACTGGCGGCTCACTCATACATGAGTGGTTTAACCTATGAAAAGCAACCATTTGTGATAATAGCCGTGACTATGGCACATTCCAGTTAGCCCCTGTAGTAGACAGAATAATGGACCCCCAAGATGTCCACTTCCTAATTCCCAGAACCTTTGGATATGTTACCTTACATGGCAAAAATTACTTTACAGATATGATTAAATTAAGAGCCTTGCGATGGGGAGATAATCCTGGATTATATGGGTGGTTTCCACATGGATGGGAATCTAGTTTGATTACCAATGCAACTACAAGAGGCCTTAAACCTGGAAGACAAGGCAGAAGAGGAAAGAGAGGAGTTGTGACTACAGAAGAATGGCCTGAGAAATACAGCATTGCTGGCTTTGAAGTTGGAAGCGTCCCAGAACCAAGAAACATGGGCAGCCTCTAGAAGCTGGGAAAATTAAGGGCATAGATTCCTCTCTAGGATGTTGAGAAAGGAACACAACTCTGTTGACACCTTGACTTTAGCCTAGTGAGATGCATATTTGACTTCTCACCCACACAACTGCAAGAGAATAGATTTGTGCTGTTTTTAGCCACTGAATTTGTGGTAATGTTTATGGCAGCAGTAAGAAACTTATACTACTCTATAGAGAAAGATACCCTGGCTCTTTCTCTTTGGAATAGCCTCGACATGCCTTTGCTCCTGCACCACTGGAACTGATGGAAGGAATTCCAGAGCTATCCTGACCCAGAGTGTCTCTAGGCCCCATAGGCTACCAGGATGACCTCTTGCTCCATCTTCTGGAATGGTGAGAGCTGAGATTTCTACTTTCTCCTGGGGTAAATGTTCTTCCCTTTCCTCAATACAGGGTTCACAAAAGGCGAAGGGCAACATTAAAACTTTGTACATTGCTCTTGCACCTGAAAAAATTCTCTCATTTAGAAAGAGGAAAAGAAAAATGATCTTCAACCAGAGTAAAACTGATTCTGAATAATTATCCCCAGGGTTTGATCTATGTATATTACCAATCTGCATAAATCAACATCTTCCCTACTCTCAACTTCCCACAGTTCAATCATTCCATTAGAGAGTGAGTGTGTGTGTGTGTGTGAATTAGCAAGATAATCATGTCAAATCATTCCTTAAGCCCCAAGTCTGCACAGATACAACCTTAAAGTGATACACTCAGATGCTTTAAATACTTTATTAATATTGTGGCTTCTTACTATAAATTAAGGAATTGCTCCATTGTTCTAGCTGTGTTAGAGTGAGTAAAAAAATTAGTGTAAAGAGGACAGTAATAGGTTTAAAAAATTATGTACCTCAGTGTATGATTAAAGTCAGTAGTTTAACGGCAAATGACAATTTTTGTAACTGCCTAAATGTAAATAAATGTCTGTTGTTGTTCCTAATTGTTTTTTCAGCTCAATAAATATTGGATATGGAATTGGTCTTTCAAAAAACCTTCTCAAGAATTAAAAGTTTTCTCAAACACAGCGGATTGACGTTATTGGCTTTTTTTCCTTTGGGATTGCATTCATATAAATTGAAACATTACTCTCAAACTTTAAAGATCTAATTGGGTGGAAATTAAATTGGTTCAGTCCTAATGTATGTGGGGAGAAAGATTTGGAAAATTTCTAGAAAATGGCAAAATAATATTTTCACTCCAACTTCTTTGAGCTATTCTTATCTGCCTACTATCCATCTTTGTATCACAGATCTGAACAATCCAGAATATCAGCACTTCCATTCCATGAAGTGTTTACAATTCTACTTAGAGCTGACATCTGTTACAAACAGCACATTACTTATAACAACATAAAGAAAGCTTTTTATGTAACACAGATAGCACCTGTATCACAAAGGCGAATAGAATAGTATGCATTTTTCCTTTGAATGAAAGCTTGTCTCTGAGCCAAATGCTATATGCTAAATAATAATGATAATAAAAATCTACCTACTGACAATGCAGACCAAAACACAAATATCTTGTTACAATATTTTCTATAGGGAATAATGTACACATCTCTTGGGTATCTTTTTCTTTTCTGACCTGAATACAAATAGGAAAGTTATTGGTTTTTATCAGATAAGGTGCTTGGCATATACAATAGGACCAAACCAATTATCTTCTTGGCTGAACTATTTTAGAAAATCCTGCAGATTTGTGCATTACATGAGGGAGTGTTTAACCATGACAGACAAAATTCTGATCAATACAATTGATCAAGAGGGCTTTTCTTTTTCTTACAAGATCATTAATTTGCAAAACCTCACATTGCAGCTCAGCTTTTAGAAGTACTATGGCACCACATACAGGTTCTCACTAATATGCGGAACCAAATGGTCACAAAGATGGAAAATAATACACACTGGAGACACCAATAAGGGGGAAGGTGGGTAGTGAAATTAGGGCTCAGAAATTACCTATGGGGTACAATGTTCACTACCCCTACCACTAGACAATATGTCCATGTAATAAACATGCATGTGTACCCTCTGAATCTAAAATACAAATGGAAAAAAGATGTTGTTTTTTTTTTAGATTCCTTATAATCTGTACTGTCCAAACCCCTGGAGCCAGTTGGGAAATATTTGGGTATAGGGAAAGTAGTTCACAGGGAGGCACTACTATCAGTTTCTACCCCAGAACGGGTACCAAGTGTGACATCTCCTTCTGGCAGCATTAATGCTCTCTTGATGCATAAGCCATACTTCTCAGAGGCAGCAGTTAATCATCTTCTCTTTTACTTTCAACCTAGGTTCTCCATGATTTTCTGCTTCCACCTCTCAATTTATTTAACCTCATATCATCAAATTCAATTCTCCTCCCCTCACTACTATTGGGGTTTTGAAAAATGAGAATTCTGAACCAAATGGAAAAAAAAAAAAGACACAGACATCAGAAAGGGTGTCAAATACTCAATTTATTATTGGTAAAGCAGGATTGTGGCTTTGACTTAAGAATTAACAATGGAAGTCTTTTCTCCTCCATGCCCCTAAGGTGCAGGATCTACCCTGATGGGTGAGTTTGAAAATTGGAAGAGGGGAGAGAAGAGAGGGGAAGGTCTTTGGGTTCAGAGGCACTAAGAGAAAGGGCCAAAGAAAGCTTAAGACAAATCTGGATAATGACCATTTCCAAAGATCACCATTCAAATAAACCCTTCTTTCCTTGGGAAATACAGAGTTTCTCAGCTATTTAACATGTTTTAAAACTTAAAAAGAAATCTTCCCAATATTTCTGAGTACTCTTTTTTCCGCTCATTTAAAATATTGTAAAAAGTAAAAATATATTCTACATAGGAGTTCATTGTATATAGTTATTGCAAATATATAATCCCTGTCTGTGACTTGTCATTTTAATCTCTTAATGGTATCTTTTGATGAACAGAAGTTCCTAATTTTTATGTAGCCCAATTTATCAACTTTTTCTTTTTTTTCTCTTTCTTTGAGTTGGAGACTCACTTGTGTCATCCAGGCTGGAGTGCAGTGGCACGTTCACAGTCACTGTGGCCTTGACTTACTGGGCTCAGGGGATCCATCCACTTCAGCCTTCCAAGTGGCTGGAACTACAGACGCACGCCACCGCGGCCGGCTATACTTTTTCTTTTATGACATGTGTTTGTATGCTCAATTTAAGAAATCTCTGTCTATTCCAAAATCATAAAAATGTTCTCTTATATTATTTCTAGTAGCTTTCATATTTATACATTTATGTCTGTGAGGGATCTGGAGTTGATTTTTGTTATTCCTTCCTCCCCCATGACCATACATAAAGCACCATTTATTGAAAATACCTTATTTTTCCCCAATTATATTGTGGTGGTACCATATCATAAGTCAGGTAACCATAGAAGAAGAGGTCTGGTTGGTGATTTTCTTTTCTGTTCCATTGTTCTAGGTGTTGATCATTACACCCCTCTATTATTCACTGTAATTTTATAGTGAGTCTTAATGTCTGATAGTGAAGCCATATTACTTTGTTCCTTTTCTTCAAGATAACTATTCTTAGTCTCCACCATTTTCATATAAATTATAGAACTAGCATTTTAATTGAAAATGAATTGACTCTAGGTCAACTTAAGAAAAAATGACATACTCACAACATTCTAAAATATATCCCACAATTTATGTCTTAATAATTGGTGGTTTTCTGTTGGGAATCTTGTGTATCTTTTTTTAGATCTATTCTTACATATTTGATGTTTTTGTGTCTTTTAAAAATAAGATCATTTAAAATTTTTATAATTTTAATATTTCTAATATACAGAGATACAATTGACCTTTCTAAATTTACTAACTGCAATAATTAATATGTAGAATCATTGGGATTTTCTGTGTGAAATATCATATCATTTGTAAATAATAGCATTTTGATTTCAAATTATCCATATCTGTCTGCTATCCACCTTTGTATCACAGATCTGAACAGTTCAGGATATCAGCACTACACTCCATGAAGTGTTTACAATTCTGCTTAGAGCTGACATCTGTTATAAACAAACAGCACATTACTTATAACAACATAAAGAAAACTTTTTATGTAACACAGATAGCACCTGTGTCACAAAGGCAAATACACCCTCTCCAGTGTAGGTGGGCATCATCCCATCTGCTGAGAGTTAAAAGTTAGAAAAAATGATAGTTTTTAAAAACAATTAAATGCTTGATCCAAGCATGGTGACATACACTCGTAATCTCAGAAATTATAATACCATTTATTTTTTCTTCTGACCTTATTGCACTGACCAAGAACTTGACAGTAACACTGAAATAAGTGGTTATTATTTTAAAATATAATAGAGTTAAAATAAAATAGAATAAAATGAATAGCTTTGTTTTGTTTTTGATCCAAAGTAAAGATTCTTCAATAGTTCACTATTAAGTATGATGTTTGCTATAAGTTCAATGTTCTGTGGGTTTCTTTCTTTAAAAGATAGTCTTTATCAGGTTAAAGGAGATTCTTTTATTTCTAGTTTGTAAACAGTTTTTATTATGAACAGATGCCAAATATTATCAGATAACTTTTCTGTATTAATTGAGCTGGTCTTATGTTTCATCTCCTTCATTTAGTGTGAAGAATCACACTGATTACTTTTTCAAATGTTAAACTAGCCAGGCATTCCTGAAATAAGCCCGGGATATATGTATTGTCTTTTATATATGTGGTCATGATATATTCTCATTTTAATATATTGTTGTGTTTGAGGTGCTAAGATTTTATTTATAATTTTTGAATATGTTCATGAAAGAATTGAATGTGTACTTATCTTGTTTTGTAAAATATCCTTGTCCTGTTTTATTAACAAGATTATTCTCACTGTGTAAAATGAATTGAGAAGTGTTACCTCTTTTCCTATTTTCTGGAAAATTTTTTGTAAGTTTTGTCTTATTTCTTCTTTAATGTTAGAAGAATTCAGTGATGATGCCACCTGGGCTTGGAGATTTTTCATGTAGGAAGGTTCTAATTATGTATTCGATTTCTTTAAAAGGTACAGAAGATCTTTCAGTTTCCATTTTAAGATGTAGAGAGCAGGAAAGAGTACTATTTCACTCCTTTACAATGAAAAATTAGGTGGACAAACTGCAAGTTTACAGCTTGTTTTGAAAACTATGAATAGCTGAGGGCACAACTAACTGTCCCAAAACATTTGAAGAAAGAGCTACCTAAAGGACAGATAACAGTAGGCTCTGGTTTACCTGAATTAGACACAATCAGACACTGACTGGTAAGAAGAGTTCAGCCAGGATGTTGGCAAATGGGGGGAGGTCAAACATATACTGGGGATCAAGTGTACACGGGAAAGGTGAAAACCCTAGCAATTGGGAGTCTTCATCCATTTGCAGGCTTTTTTCCACAAACCCTACCAACCGTACCCTCTTCCAGTATGCAGTATTGCCATGTAAAAAATATGCCCTTGTACTCCCTGAATTTAAATTTTTTAAAAAATTAAATTATAAAAAAGAAATACCCAAAGAATTAATGACAGACACTGAATTACAGATTCCAAATAGTTCTAGAGAATGAAATAAGATTTTTGAAATCTTCCTTCTTAAAAGGAAAAAGGAAAAGCAAGCAAACCCTACCATGCGCTCACAGCAACAATGGAGAGGGCTCCAAGAAAATAAAACACAAAGAGAAAAAATAGTGAACAAAACAGAAGAGAGCATATAGGAGCTATGAGACATTATAAAATAATTTAACACATACATAATTGAAATCCCAGAAGGAAAAGAGAGAAATAAGAGGGAAGAAGAAATACTCCAAGAGTCTATGTCTTTTACCCACTTTTTGATGAGGTTGTTTGCTTTTTTCATGTTGAATTATTTGAGTTCTGTGTAGATTCTGGATGTTAGCCCTTTGCCTGAGGCATAATTTGCAAGTATTTTCTCCCATTCTGTAGGTTTTCTGTTCACTATGTTGACTATTTCTTTTGCTGTCCAGAAGCTTTTTAATTTAATTGGTTTCATTTGTTTACTTTTGTTGTTGTTGAATTTGCTTTTGGATTTTTTATAACGTTCTCCACTGTCTTCTAGGGTTTTTTATTGTTTTAGGTCTTACATTTAAGTCTCTAATCCATCTTGAGTTAACCGTTAGTGGGAATGTAAACTATTTCAACCATTATGGAAAACCATATGGAGATTTCTCAAAGAATTAGAAATAGAACTACCATTTGACTCAGCAATCCTATTACCGGGTATGTACCTAAAGGAAAAGAAATCCTTATACAAAAAAGATACTTGCATCCAAATGTTCATTGCAGCACTATTCACAATAGCAAAGTCATGGAATCAACCTAAGTGCTCACCAACAACTGACTGGTTTAACAAAATGTGGCATATATATAACATGGAATACTATGCAGCAATAAAAAGGAATGGAATCATGTCTTTTGCAGCAACATGGATGGAGCTAGAGAACATCATCCTAAGTGAAGTAACTCAGAAACAGAAAATCACACACTACATGTTTTCCCTTATATCTGTGAGCTTAATGGAATTAAATGGAAATAATAGACACTGGGGACAATGAAAAGGGAGAAGTGGGAATGGGAAAGAGGGTTCAGAAGCTACCTATTGGGTTCAGTGTTCACTATTTGCAGAACAGGGCCACCTAAAGTTTAAGCTCCACCAGTATGCAATATATCCATTTAAAAAATATAGGCTGAGCTCTGTGGCTCAACCTGCAATCCCAGCACTTTGGGAGACTGAGGCAAGTGGATTGCCTGAGCCCGTGGGTTCGAGACCCACCTGGGCAACTTGGTGAGACCTCGTCTCTATAATAAATAAAAAAATAGCCAGGCGTGGTAGCACACACCTGTAGTTTCAGCTACTTGGAAGGCTGAGGCAAAAGGATCACCAGAGCCCAGCAGATAGATGCTGGGGTGGCCAAAAGTGTGCCACTGCACTCCAGCCTGGGTGACAGAGTGAGACTTCAACTCAAAAAAAAAAAAAAAAAAAAAATGCCCTTGTACTCCCTGAATCTAAACATTTTTTAAAAAATTAAATTATAGAAAGGAAACACCCAAAGAAGTATTGGCCAAAATTAATGACAGATACTGAATTACAGATCCAAAATAGTTATAGAGAATGAAGTAAGATTTTAAAAACCTTCCTCCTTAAAAGGAAATAGTAAAATCAAGCAAACAAACTTAGGCATATCATATTCAAATTGTTGAAAACCAAAGGCAAAAAGAAAATATTAAAGGCAGTCAGGGGAAGAAAGATACATTGATTAGAGAGAATTAAAAATAGTGATAAGTTCGGCAGACTTATCACTAGAAACATACAAATAAGAAGGCAATGGAGTGACTCTTTTTTTTTTTTTTTTACAAATGGGGTCTTGCCCTTTCACTCAGGTTGGAATACAGTGGCACATCATAGCTCACTGCAGCCTTGAACTCCTGGGCTCAAGTGATCCTTTCACCTCAGCTTCCTAAGTAGCCTTGAACTCCTGGGCTCAAGTGATCCTTTCACCTCAGCTTCCTAAGTAGCTGGAACTATAGGCTTGTGCCACTGCACCTGGTACATAGTTTAATGTTTACATCAGCTTCCCTTGTTCCCTAAGTCTTATGAGGATAACAAGGAATTGGCCCAGGGGAGAGCTGTATACCCAATGGGTTTGTGTCACAGTTGAGGAATCTTCAGTTTTTTAAGGGAATGCTAGCAAATCTGCCCAACCATTGCCCTAAAGGAAGACAGTATCTTTGTTACCCTGGTCAGGAAACAAATCTGCCTATCTTCTTGAAAGAAAACCGTATCTCTGCACTTTTAGAAAGTTTTCTATACAAAAAAAATCCTTGAAAAGATATTAGAAGACAATGGCTTTCACAAAATGTGTAGGAAATTTGCCTTCTAACAACAACAACAGAAAGTAGGAATACATAGGAAACAGCTAACAATGTGGTAGATTTTAATCCAAACATCAATAATCATATTCAATGTGCTCAGAGTAAGCAAACCAGTTAAAAGACAGGGATGATCAGATTGAATACAAAAAGAAAGAGCCAACTATGCTGTTTATTAGAAACCCATTTTAAATATAAAGTCATTAAGAGGTTTAAAGTACAAGGATGGAAAAAGCTATACCATGCAAACACTAACCATAAGAAAGTTGGAGTGACTATATTAAACAAAATAGGCTCCAGAACAAGAAATATTAGAAATGATGAGGGACATTAAATAAAAGGGTCTATTGCCAAAAAAACATAATACTCCTAACTGTGTGTACGTCTAATCACAGAGCTTCAAACTACATGAAGCACAAACTGACAAAACTGAAAGAAAAAATAGATAAATTCATAATTATAGTTGGAAACTTTAGCACTCTTCTTTGAGTAGTCAATAGAACAAGCAGACAGACAATCGTAAGATCTGAAAAATGTTATTAGTCAATTTGATCTATTTCACCTTTATAGAGTATTCTGCCAGATAAAATTATCTCGATTTAAGTTTAGTTTAAAGCTGCCTTCTGGCATACTTTGGTTCAAACTAGAGGTGTCTCTGTAACCTTTTACAGAGTGAACTGTAACCTAGCTGAATATATAAACAAACTAACATACTCTTGTGCCACTCACACAGTTTGGGCCAATCAAAGGCAGCGAACTATTCAAACCAGGTTCAAATATGGTAAACACTGAGCATTAACCAACATGGCTGCTTCTGTATCTCACTTCTGTTTTCTTTTCTTTCTTTTTTCTTTTTCTTTTTTTGGAGAAAGCA
Source organism: Tarsius wallacei (assembly GCA_963574415.1). Taxonomy (NCBI): domain Eukaryota; kingdom Metazoa; phylum Chordata; class Mammalia; order Primates; family Tarsiidae; genus Tarsius; species Tarsius wallacei. The sequence goes on along the minus strand of CAUYQG010119127.1, from coordinate 47,874 downwards.
GGATTTATTGAGAGGACAAAAAAGCTCCCACAGTGGGAGGGGACCCGAGGAGGTTGTCCTCATATCTGTTTTCTATACTTCACTTTCCCTTCCCTGCTCAGAAATCTCCCACCGTGTGACTGTGCTGTAGTCTCTCTGAGCCTACTCTGCTTCTGGAGGCTGCCCAATTAGCTAATCTATCTTTGCTCAGTTAGACTCTGTTCAATTTAATTTGTCTTAATTTTTTTTCTTTCAGAAATTAGAATATATAGTCTTTTGCAAGTTCACAGAAAACATTCAACAATATAGATTATATTTCAGGCTATAGAGCAAACTTTAACAATTGAAAAAGAATAAAAATCATGCAGCATATATTGTTAGGCCATTGCAGAATTAAACTGGAATATGTAGAAGAAAGATAATTGAAACATCTTTAAATATATAATAATTTAGCAAGGCATTTAAAAATAAACAATGTGTTAAAAAGGAAGTCTCAAGGGAACTTTTAAAATATTTTGAAATAACATGAAAATGAAAATACAACATATTAAAGTTTGTGGGATAAGCTAAAGCAGTATTTAGAGGAAAATTTGTAGCACTACATGCTTATATAGGAGTCCCCTCCTGAAGGGGTTAAGTTACAAGACTCCCAGTGGATGCCTGAAACTATGTATAGTAATGAACTCTATATATACTATGTTTTTTTCCTTTGATAATTGAGATGGCTACCAAGTAACTGACAGGAAAGCAGCTTGTACAGCATGGATATGCTGAACAAAGGAAAGATTCACATCCTGGGTGGGATGATGTGAAATTTCATTACACTGCTCAGACATGGCAAAATTTAAAACATGATTGACTTACTTCTGGAATTTTCCATTTTTAGATTTCAAATCACATTTGACTGAGTGTAACTGAAACCTTGAAAAGTGAAATCATGGATAAGGAGCTATTGCTGTGTTAGAAAAGAAGAAAGATCTCTAATCAGTAATCCAAGCATCCATCATAAGAAATCAGAAAAGAAGAACAAATTAAGCTGAAAGCAAAAAGAAGGAAGGAAATAATAAAGACAAAAACCAAATCAATAAAATTGAAAATAAAAAAATAGAGAAAATTTATAAGATCAAAAGCTATTTTTTGAAAAAAAAAAACAACACAATAAAATTTAATAACCTGTAGGAAAACAGAGAGAGAGAGAGAGAGAGAGAGAGAGAGAGAGAATACATAAATTACAAACAGTTTTTAAAATTTTCTATGAGTCTTCTATCAATTGTAAGATTAAAAAGAATATATAGGAATATTCTCCCACTGTCAAAGATGACCATATTATGTACTCAGTACATGTTTGCAAAACCGAATTGAACTCTGGCTGCTCGTAGCATGGGACAGAGATTGAGAACAAGGAGTAAATGGTTTGGTATTTGCCAAATTTGTTGCATAAAAGACCAACTACTATTTGTGAATTGAATTTTTTGCTTCCAGTTTAGCTTTGAAAGTCAGGGTTTAGATTAAAGTGATATTTTTTAAATCTTTAATAAAAATATTTAAATTACATATTTGAACTTTGATTCTGATCTTTTTCTTTGAGTCTAATGTAGAGGTTTTAAAAAATTAGTTGAGATTTCTAATTAGTATATGAGTTCTGGTATGGCTTCCAAAGCTTGCCACAATTAGCAAGCTAAGCCTTTGACCTGGGGCTAAATGGGTGTACATCTAGGGAAGATTCAATCCCAATTCTATTACCTGGAATGTATACCGCTGTGTATCTTGTAAATTTTACCTTTTCATATTACCTTTATACATTATAATTGCCTGCATGGTTGTCACAATCTCTTAAATAAAAATGCTGTCTATGTTCATCATCAGTTTACCCATGAAAGTAAAGCTACTGCTTGCAAGGAATTCAATTCCCCGAGTCTACCAGGTCCTTCTGCACTGAACAGGTGCGGGAGAGCACAAAACCTTGGTCCTTGCAGTGTCTTTTTGTTCTTGAGTTTCACTGAGAGAAGCACATGTTATTTTAACCTTTTCCTACTGTGCCCAGTCATGAAGAATTCTTTGAAGCTGGTCTGAACATGTTTTGTTCTTCCCCTGTGGGGTCCCTTTCTCCCACAATTTGTGTTCTCCTATCCCTTTGGGAGTTGCTCTCTATATGCATTTTTCCTTCTATTCACTCCCAAGCTTTATCATTTCACTTTTGACTTTGGCTTTGTTCCTTCAGACTTTCTGCTTTCATTGGACAATCCCTCCGGGGGTAAGAGGAGAAAGATGCAGGCAAGCAGTGATTGAAGTAAGTGTTAAATTCCCAGGATTGCTCTGTGAGATTGATTAGTGTTAAAATTTTTGGTGATGACAAAAGGACCTGTGTTTTGAAACAAAATTACCCAAGCTGTGTATCATACTATTTTGCCTTCAAAACATTTGTTTCTACAACCGTAAGTGGAATCTTCTATGTAGAGCTTTCTGCTTCTTCATTGGCCGTTGGTGAGTTAGCTTCACTTGTCTTTAGTTAGCTTTGACCCACTCTCTAGTTAGAGAAAACATCATCTGAGCAAAACTGGATAGTACTGAATTGATGTAAATCTAAAGCCTCATGTAGATTCAGCCGTCATGTGTTTTTCTCCACTATTTGAACTGATACCAGCTTTATGGGGAGAGAGTAAAGTACTAGAGAATCCAAAAGGCAGAGAGGAAGGAGATGGTCAAATGGAAGGGGAAAAATGAGGTAAAATGTGAACCCAACACTGTTTAGGATACCTGACATCACCTGAGATGAATGATTTTCTCTTTAGATGAACGATTTTCAGTGTTATCACAACCCACACTCAGACCCACAGGGCACATGCAACACACATAACTTCACAAGCACAACACATTTGAAACAACAGTTTCATAAAACAGTCTTTCCCTATGTCTGACACATGCCAGTATTTCCTATTCTACATCCTTTTAAGTTGCTGGTCGCAAATAACTAAATTGATTTTGTGACCTACTAATAAGTGGAAACCTGCAGTTTACATAACACTGCTTTAGAGATGGGCTACTCTTTTCTGTGGATAGAGTCTTACATTTTCTAATCTTTTAACAAACCTTTTCATTGTCCTCTTTCTCTCATCTCAAGCAGTTGCCAGCATTATTTGTTAAATGGATCATGACTTCTCATGACCCAGTTAAAGGCTTGGAGATGTAAATAAAGAAAAGATTGAAACCCTGAAAGCTCAGGGCTTAAATGTCAGAAAAGTAAACCCACAGATCAGATCTGTTGGGAACAAATGGATGATTATGTGACAGTGAGGAGGAAGGGATAATGCACTGTTAATCATAGTCAGAAGCTGAAGGTTTAATATAAGCAAAACCTACCTTCTGTTTAGAAAAGTATATGAATTTACGGAAAAGAAATATTTAGATTTTTATCTAATGTAGGTACATTGAATGGCAGGAGATATTGGTAGCCCCACTCTCAGTGGGAGAGAAAGGAACTCTAAAAATTTACTTGAACCCATTTGTGGGACAACAGAGGTAGATGCCATTAAAGTTAACATCACACCTCAATCATAAGAGCAAGGAAACTCTCTTTTACATCACAGGGGGACCACTGATACTCTCTGGGGAGACCTCAGCACATTACCTTCTGGAGAAAGACCTTTCTTTTAGACTTGAAAAAGGCACCTCATATCAAAGTGGTTCTTCACAATGTGCTGAACATAGAACCATACATGAACTTTGTAAAAATACTGATTCTGATGAACCATCAGGATGAGTACAACTTAAAGGAAACAAAATGCTTGCAATACGCTGGTGGAAACAACCACCAAAAAGGAAATCTGAGCTGAAGATTGGCCATTGGACTTATCCCTCTTCCTAAACCATTCCCACGTCAGCTGTTCTGAGAACCTGGGAAACAAAGGGTGTCAGTATTTGTTATCACAACTCACACTCAGACCCACAGGGCACATGCAACACACATATATTCACAAGCACAACACATTTGAAATAACAGTTTTATAAAACAGTCTTTCCCTGTGTCTATCAAATGCCCTGGGAAATCTACATGGTTGCTGATCAAAGTGTGGTCCAAACGCCAGTGGTAGTAGCATCTCCTGGGTGCTGGTTAGAGAGGAAATCAGAGTGGAGCAAACGGTAGCAGTCCTGTAATGTTAGGCAGAGTCATAGCTGCTGAAGGAAGAACGGAAGGACCCCTAGTCCCAGAGGTATGTTTCAGAATAGACATACTCAAGAAGGACAGTGTTTTTTGTTTACCCTTGCATGACTGAGGTAAGAGGACATTTTCTAGCCTTTGCTTTCTCAGAAAAATCCCACTATTCACAACTGATAATGAAATTGGCATAAAAGGAAAAGTCAGAGGGTTTTAGCTTTCTGTAATACAATGTAGGTTTAAGGGAATTTGTCTATTGTATTCACTGTTTTATCCTTAATACTCGATTCATCTTTTTCCTGCCCACTCCTATATAGGCACATACTGTCACATATATATACAAAGGCAAACCTTATGTATCCATTTGGATTGGATAGGCTATGCTGCAATAACAACCCCCAATGCCTTCTTATTCACATGCAACTCATCAGCAGAGCAGCTCTGCTAATGGTAGTTACCTAGGAAACCAGGCTGTTGGAGGCGCTATCTCAACTTGTGCTTCCAAGGCACCATGACAGAGGGAAATCAGCTTTTAAGGCATTCCAGCTAGAATAGCATAAAATTTTCACTCAAATTTCTTGGGCCAAAGCAAGTCAAATGGTCAGGCCAAATTTCAGAGCAGGCAGGAAAATGAAATGAGCCTTCCTTCAGAAGGAACAGGGAGATAGTTGGTGAACCACTCTAACGATTACCACTGCTAAACAGAGCTTATGAATCAAGTATTATGGAAACACAGATCAAAGAGTAAATAATTTTCTTAATTGTGGTAAACAAATACAACTTTCAAAACATTTTCAAGTGTGGAGTTGCTCAAGGAAAATTGCAATTTTTTTTTTTACACAGACTCATGCTAATTTTAGAATATAAGAGGATGTTTTACATTTCGGAAATAGGTCATATATTGGTCTGCTCTTTTTCTCATTTTATTTCTCCATGCATGGGATGCTCTCCTTCTTCATTCTTTAGGTGTTTGACAGGTTCTTGTGACGTCATTGTAGAAATGTAGCTGGATCTTGTAATGTTAGGCAGATTCATAGCTGGTGAATGACTTGAGGTTGTTTGGATGATCTCTAGTGGTGTGCCAAGGTTCTCTTTTTCATTTGGCAATTTTAATCACGAATCTGGATGAAGATATGGAGAGCATACACACCATACCTCAATGACATGAAATTGGGAGGGCTTAGTCGAATGCTTGCTGAAAAAGTTCAGAATTCAGAAAAATAACGATAAACCTGAAAGGTTAGAAAAACCACAAGATAAACTTAAAAAAGGCAAATGAGACCTTAACATTCAGATTTTAAAAAGACAATTACATAAATACTTTATATATTTGCGTATAATTCTACTTCAATATAAGTGTATGGTAATTTCTAAGGATATAAGAAATAAAATAAAATGACTTAAATTAAAAATAGTTGAGTTACAATAAAGAAAACAAAAGTTGGGGCAAAGAAAGAACCCAGAAAAGCATTAAAGGTACCCATCATAATGATGTTCATGGTATAGGAAAGTACATAAAAATAAGATTGATAGATACAGTACTCAGGATGATTGTGGTTGTTGACATGGCTCAAGATGGCTTCAGGACAAGGATGGCACTAAGTAGAGGGCAGCTTATGTTTCAGTTCTGACAAATTGGTAAGCAAATTCCCGTGCTTACCAGGGATAGGAGAGCTTCTAAGGTTGGGCTTAGCAGGACCTGATTTGGCAGTTGTTACGGGAGAAGGGAAGAGGTTGCACTTATGTTGGGTATTTGCCACTCTGAGGACAAAAACCTTCATTTGCTGCTGGAAAATATGCACAACCAGGAAAGCAGAAATCAAAGCAAAATGTCCAGGAGTGAGAAACTTGGCTAGGAATTAGCAGGTAGGGCAATGGGCTCATTTTAACATCCATACCAACACCTCTCCTTTCTAGTGTGTGGACCCTACTCTGGGCTCCTTTTTATATAATCAGTGACCTCTTTTGTAGATGTAGAGAGAGATTATTGGATGCTGGAATGGGTTTTAAATGGTTTGGCTTGAGAAACGTAGACCATGCCATGCAAAGCTTTCACTCTGGAATTCCCAGAGCTGTTAGAGAAGCTTGGTTTTGGCTTCTTCTGTTCTTATTATTTGCCTTGGAGCCCGTGGCCTCTCATCAATGCTAACACGGCTGTTGCTCAAGACAAAGTGGAAGATTGGTCTCTTTTAAAAACTGCCAGAGTTCCAACTCTCTCCATTCTATTCCATCTGCAACTGTCAACCCAGGAACACTGTGAATTCTGGGTTTAACTTAACCAAGTTCTGGGAAGGTTGTCCTCTTCCCCAAAATGTAGACCCTCAGGAGTGATTTATATAGAACAGGTAGCATGGGGTGAAAATATACTAATTAGCTTTTGTGACATAAAATGTCACCAGAAGCTAGTGCCAAAATAACAAACATTTCGAATTTCCTATGATTCTGTGGGTTAGTATCCATTTCTTCTGGTCTTGGAATGCTCAGCTGATCTTGGCAGCTAGTTGGTGGCTTGACTATAGCTTCATGGTCTAGGATAGACTCACTCACATGTCTCGTTGTCGGCCAGATCTCATTTGGGTGAGACTTGGCCATACAGGGTGCCCAAGAGCAGCTGGAGAAGGCACATCCCAATGCACAAACATTTTTCAAGTATTTGTATCATATTTTCTACCGTCCCGTTGGCCAAAGCAAGTCATGGTGGCTAAGCCCAAATTCAAGAGGTGAAGATATACTACACTACTTGATTCAAAGGGAGACAATATTGACTCTGCCACTCTGCCTTAGGCAGAGCTAGTAAGTCACATTGCAAAGAGACATGTATATAGGAATAGGAGGCCTTTGTGGTCATTTTTGCAATCTGCCACAGAAGGGAATGCTTAGAATACCCACTCTGAGGAGCCAAATCAATCCTTCCAGACTGTCCTCCTATTTCTATGTTCTATAATCGGAACTAGAATCCCAATTTCCCATTGAAACACTCTCAAGGATGCTTAGATCTCTTATGGAAAATTGATTCCTAGAAATGAAAAACCATTATTGTTCTGCTAGAAATTGGGTCCTGAAATTCATCATATGAAAGACTTTAAAAATACAACCCACTTGTAATTTGGGGCCTGCCTATCTTGTTGACTAAAATGGAGCTGCAGAAATGGGCTAGTATTTTTCTTTCTTTTAATTCATTCTGTACTCTGGCAGTAAGACTTTCTTTCTGAGGTGGATACAGATGATAACCTCCTGATTTGAGTTTGAAGTTTGCACTATTTCATTTCTGGCTGGTTATAGTCAGAACTGCTCTTTTCATGGAAGAGGCTGATGATTATTTATACTTCTCTTGGATCATTCTTTATATACCATTAGCTGTGACATGCAAAGCGCAAGGGACTGAATATTTACATCCCAAATTCTGGAGTGAATATTCTCCCTTTGGCAGATACAATTGCTCAGGGCTGTAAGACCTGGTAATAAAGAACCATATGTCACTGCGGGATTGTATGTTGCTACAGCAATGGCTTTGAGCAGCCGAAGCTCTGACTCTTTCTGCTCTCCCTCTGCATCTGAGTGTGACTACAGGATGGCTGGGGGTTGTTGGTTACTTCTAGAACCCTAGAAGACAATGAAGAAGCATCTTTTTGTTTTTCCCTAATGACGAACACCTCAGAGTTCTTGTTATAAATGGAGTGTTGCTATAACCTACAGCACGGCCAGGATTCAGGGCTCAATACAGGAAAAAATATTTATTTATCATCTAGGGAGACTGTGAGCTTGAGGTTGCCCTGAGAATCTTGGAGCAGAAGACATGTTCCCTGGCCTCAATCAGTTTACATGCTAGACAGGATATAAAACAGGAGCACAAATAACTGTCATAGCAGAGAGAACATTCTGAGTCCCACAAAAATGCAAAGAAAAGAATACGAAGTACAAAGGAAGAAAGGGGCAATATTGTTCAAATTCCATTCACAGCACTTATACACGGCATTTAATTATTAATTTTCTTTTCCCCTTGAAGGCAGAGACTGAAATTCTCTGTGTTTTATCATCTCCAGTGCCTCTCAAGGTGCCTGCCACCTGGTAGAATAAATGTCAATGGACATTTGCAGAACGAATAAATGGATGACTGCATTGATTCACTTAGCACGGGGAGGAAAAGATTTGTGGATGTAGTAGAATTTGAAAGGTGCTTGGAAGAATTGGTAGACACCAGAGAATTAGGGAGAGAAAGCCTTTGTGGTAGAAGGCATGACTGAGCAGTGGAGAGGAACTGGGTATGCACAAGATGTTTAGGAAAAAATCTAATCCAGTTTGGCTGGAGTGTGGAGTATAAGTTTGGGTCTTAGAGTTTCTTGAGTAAAGCTAAGGTGTGCATCAAGTCATGTGAGGTGACTCATTATTGCGTCTTACTCCCATTCTTAAGGGATACATTTCCACCCATCCATCCTGTTCCCTGATTCCAGCTGAAGATTTGGGAAGAGTAAGGCAGAGCAGTGACAGTGAAGAAGAGCCGACAGTGGTGTCAATGATGCCCTAACCCCTAGTCATTGAACACCACCATCATCATAATGATGAGAATAATGGCTCCAAACTCAATGAGCTCACACTAGATGTCAGGTGCTGTGCTGACTATTTAACGCAGTTATATTATTTTATTCTTTCAACAACCACAATTCTTGCTTTGTCAAAGAAGGCAACGTATTCTACATGGAGATATTTGGGTATGTGTTGTATCTTCCCTTTATCTTCCCAATAACTTACATTAATTCTTTCTCCTTAGTAAATGCAGTCTGACAGCATCTATCACTTTTTTGATGGAAGAGAGGCAGTTCAGCACAGTGCTTAATAGCATGGGCTCTGAAGCTAGAGCACCTAGCTTAAAATTCTGGCTCTGGTAGTTTCTATGACTGTAGGCAAGAAATTTATCCTCTCTGTGCCTCAGTTTTCTAATCTGTAAAATGTGGATAATAATAGTAGACCCTATCTCAGAGTGTTGTTATGAAGATTAAATGAGTTGTTATTTGCAAAAGGTTTAAGTACCACTTGACAATTGCTGGCTATTATTACTATTACACTCTCCATTTTACAAACGGAGAAACCAAGGCACCGAAAGTTTAAAAACTTGCCCAATATCACATAGTGGCACCCATCATACTGACACCAGGCCACTGGCTCTATCCCCTGAAGGAACTAACCCTCATCTACATCTTTGAAGGTCTATCATGTTGCATCTTTTATGGTTTATCCTTGGCCATAGTATCAGCAGAGACTGATGCAGGCAGTTTTCTTTTTGTTGGAACAGTTTTTAACCTGACTGCCAAGGCCAGAAAGGGCACCAATCTACTGGCCAGTGGAGTGCTGTTGATCACCTCTGTGCAAGGTACAAAGGTTGAAAGGTACATAACTCTTTACCTTAAAAAGCTTACAACCAACTGTAAATAGATGAAATGCATTCATGAGAAAATCCTTGCCAAAGGCATGATTTCTACTATTTTCCACTTACTGACAGATAAAGAGGATACCTAATTTACTGTGGACTAGAGCATTAAGAAATTATATCCCTGGTGCAAATGTAACTGTGAGAGTGTGGCATGGTGTGTGTGTGTGTGTGTGTGTGTGTGTGTGTGTGTGTGTGTGCATGTGTGAATAAGAACATGGTTAACGTGTTAGGGAATGAAAAAGAGGCAGCAAAGGATAGCTTGAGGACCCAGTAACTACAAGATTGACATGAGGCATGGAGTTGGGACTGAGTTTGTAGGTTTTAAGTGAACTCCACGATTGCACCTGAAACTTCAGAGTACGGATCCTTTAATAGTTCTACCTTGCCTTTTTCCTAAGTGGATATAATTTTTTCACAGGTTAACTGAACCAGGAACTCTACAGTATTTGGGACAAAAGCCTTTGTTCATTGTTCATTTCCAAGGTGTTCTTTTAATATTAAATAAAAAGCTTCTTACATATGTGCATTTGGGTCAGTGTTCTTCTCAAGGTGAAGAATAAAGGGACTCAACCCTAGAAAAATATTTTCTAATTACCTTCTCACTATTTTGATCTCAGCCTTCAAAGTAAATGGCTTCCTTTTTGGTCATTTATTGATTTCTTCTTTGAAAACTTTTTGTTCCCATAGATCATCATTTTGCACACATCGTGTCAGATCTCTATACTCGATTGCTATTATACATTTTTCCTTCTTATCATACAGTGTTCAAGTCATTATTGAGTTAAAACAGATAAATAAAAAAATCATTTCATTATTTATTTCTTCCAGATGTCTTTGCTGGACCTGAAATTACTATCTCCTAAACTTATCATATTTGTATAGTTAAAAACTAGCTTTAGCTTTACTAGACTTATATTAAATTTTTTTTTTTTTTTGCCATGAAGTTTCTTAGTTTCCTTTTCCTAAATGCCTTTCCTATAATTTAATAAAAAGGGACAGGAGTAGAATGGAGGGAAGACATTGAAAAATGGCCAATGGAGAGGATAAGAAAAATGCCCTTTACATGCAGTGACTTTGAAAGATTAACTTTGCAAGTGCAACCATTCACAGAAAAGTGTTAATGTTGTTACAGCTTTAAAAATATGGAATACATTTTTCTCTTTGAAAGGATTATTGAAACTATTAAATAATTACATGTACTCTTATCATTATGTCAATTTAAAGGTTTATCATACTGGTAAGTCCCGTGAACAAATTGACTTATAAGTGGGCATGTTTTCTGATCTCTTTCAGGTGCAATGGAAAGGTAGCCTCATTTTATTTAGAAGCCCTAGATAACAACCAAATGATATTATTTACTATTAGTAGACCTTTCTTAGCAACCAATTTTGTTTATGCAGCTAAGGATAACATCAGCAGGAACCTTAATGTGTGGTTATAATGTCTTCAAATCCAGAATATTTGAGGTCTGTGAATAAGAATGCCCCAATTGCCTTCATGTTAGTAACTTTAATCCAGGGATAATAATGGAGGGAAAAGGAATTAACATAAATTAGGGATCACTAGTAAGCCAGGCATCTTCAGATTCTGAAGCCCAGAAAGGTTAAGTCACTTGCCCAAGGTCATACAATTAGTAAATGCCAAAGCAGAGGCTGACTTTAGGTATGTCTACTGTGTGGACTGCCATCTTTCCACCAGAAACTGTTGCCTCTCCCTAAATGGAAGGGTTTATTTTTGGGTAAAAAGGAGATAGAGCTGGACTTGGTGGCTCAGCCTGTAATCCCGTTCTTTGGGAGGCTGAGGTGAGTGGATTTGCCTGAGCCTGCTGGTTCGAGACCTGCCTGGGCAACTTAGCGAGACCTCATCTCTACAATAAATTAAAAAATTAGCCGGGCGTGGTAGCGCACGCCTGTAGTTCCAGCTACTTGGAAGGCAGAGGCGGAAGGATCGCTGGAGCCCAGCAGGTCGAGGTTGCGGTGGCCAGGAGCAGCCACTGCACTCCAGTCTGGGCGACAGAGTAAGACTCCAACTCAAAAAAAAAAAAAAAAAAGGAGATAGATACATCATGAAGGTCCGTACAGATAGGGAAGCTGGTCAACCTGTGAACAAGCCTTGAGAGAAACTCAGGCCGAGAATCTGTCACTTTTCTCTTCCTCTTCCCTTACATGGCTACTTCTAACCCTGTCCTTTTCCCTTTGCTTGGTCTCTGGGGAAGATTAACACTATCAGTGAATAGCTGAGGAAAGTTCCGTGGGCAAAAAATGCCAACCAAAAAAATCTGTAATTTCAAGAAAACAAATATCAGTTTGTTTTTGAAGGTAGTCAGCCTTGACAGAACGTCAGTTTGCATAAAATGCTTTAGCAAAACATCTTCCCAGGCAAAACAAAACAAAAAAACCAACAAACAAATTCTAAAACATTTCTATAAAGCTGGGCATCTGTATAGTCCTATGCAGAGGATTAGAGAAGATGCCCCTAACTGTTGGAGAGAGTAGCAGAAAAGTGGGCAGGGCAAGTCAGAGGGAGCTGGAACTGTATGCACAATGGCTCAGCTCTTACAGCTCAGGACAGTGCAGTCATCATGAGTGGCCGGGTAGGCAGCATTTAGGTGCTAGACTGCCTGGGTTTGAATGATGGCTCTTCCACTTATGTCACTGTGAGTGAAGACAAGTAACTGTGACTCAATTCATCCACTTGTAAAATGGGACTAATAAAGGCATCTGACTCCACAGAGCCATTCTAGCCAAAGAACTTGGAACAAGACCTGTTGCACCGAAAATACTGTCATCAGTTGGCTCTCAAACATGCTATTGAACTGCCTTCTCAGCTAGTCAGTAAGCCAATCTTTGAAGGATACAAGCACTTCCTTTAATCTGCCTTGTGACAATAAATAGGAAGAATTGCTTATCAAAAATGTGTTTCAAAATCACTTAGCAATTATTTTATTTATCGTTCACTATTTTGGTGAATTCTTCAGTGGTCAAGATAAAATGAATGTTGTAAGTATATATTTGTTTTCAGCATCCACCATCATATGATCATATGTGGTGAAACATCTGTGGCTTTACAATATATTAGTCAGTTGTTGATTCAGTCCTAATCTTGTGACAGCTCTTTAAATATTGGTGCTTTAAAGTACTGTTACTGAAAACAAATACAATGTAGAATATTTCTCTCGCACGCTTTCTCTCCCCTTCTCTCTGCTATAAATCCTTATCTATTCACTAGATAAACAACATCTGAATTCCCTGGTGTTCAGCAGGCCACTGATTTCACTAAAAGGCTGTCTCATCCAGTTCTGAATATGGGGTCTGGTTTCTGAATGGCCAGCATGATTTATTTTTCCCCGGTGGTTGGAGCTGATAGAGAAAACCCTCATGCAACAAAAGAATAAAATACATGGGAGGAATCATTTGCATAAAGTAAGTGAACACCATCAATAAACCCTATTTATTTTGTTATCAGAGAACTAGGCCTGTGCTCTCATCCATCAGCAGACAGCCTCTCTGACCTTTCTTATTTCAGTTCACATGGGATTGCACTACCTCACCAGCAGCCAATCTACTCTGCAATCAATGTCCTGGTTTCACACCCAGAGACGTTGACCTCCATAAGCACCAAGCTCGTGGGAAAAAGGAGGCTGCCATTAGAGGTACCGCCTTATCCAGCGTGGCCTACTCAGCTGCTAGCATGAAGCTTCTTGCTTGCTTCTTGTTGCTTAGCTTAGAGCCAGAAGGCAGGGAAGGTGGTTTAAGGCACATATAAATAGAGTTGAGTTTAAATCTTGGCTCTGCCAATTTCTGGCTGTGGCAATGTGAGCAAAAGTTTTGACATATATGAGCCTCAGTTTATAAACCTGCAAAATGAAGATAAATACTATTAACCTCATAGCGTTTTGTGAGGATAAAAAAGGAAATATAAGTAGTGTCTAGTATAATACTAGATAATACCTACTAAATGCTTCTTACCTTGTTTGTCTCCTCTTCTTTTCTCTCCTTCCTTATTTTCTTTCCTTTCTCTCCCTTCCTCACATCAGATCTTCTATTTCCCAGGGATTCTTGTGGGTTCTAAATGATAAGACCTAGGGTTATTGTCACTTTTGGAAACCGAGATATGGTTTTCTGGCCCCAGAATTCTGAATATCAATCTAAAACTTTTCTATCAGCCTCCAGCCATGGGAAACTCCCCAGTAGAAATGATGTCATTAGCCCAGTTTCTTAGGTCTCATCTTTCTCCAAAACAGTGATCACTATACCATACCCCTCAGACTGTTCTTACCACTTCTTGGGCAAAATCACCAACAGGAAAAGAAGTTTGGCCTATTCAGTAAATGCTTAATAAATGCTTGATAAATTGTCTAAGCATCAGGATCTCATGGAGTATTAGATAGAGATTCTGGGCACTAGGTATTAGGAGAATCATGTTGCTTAGATATATCAACATACCTGGCTTCCAGAAAGGCTGTTAAGTGTCAGGCTAAGAGCTTGGGCTCTGAAATCATAATGGCTCTTCTCTGTGTCTTCCTGTAAATTTCTTAAACTCTCTAAGCCCGAGTATCCCCATCTAATATCACTTGTAAATGAGTAATAGTAAGGTGGTTTTGGAGCAAGTTAGAAATGGCCTCTAAGGCATTTAGCACAGAGTCTGTCAATTTGGTAAGAAAAACAAACACTGGCTAATTCTAAGATGATCTGAAAACTACCTGTTATGAGCTGAATCATGCCCTTCCCCTCAGATTCATATGTTGAAGCCCTAACCTCTAGTATCTCAAAATGTGATTGCATTTACAGAAAGGGTCTTTATAGAAATAATAAGATCATAGAGGCAGACCTTAATCCAGTATGACTAGTGTCACAAGGATTGAGAAGAGGAGATTTGGGCGACACTCAATGGAAAGATCATGTGATGACACTGAGAAAAGATGGCTCTCTATGAGCCAAGGAGTGAGGCTTCAAAAACCTGCTACCACCTTGGTCTCAGATTTATAGCCTCTAGAATTGTAATATAATAAATTTCTGTTGATTAAGCACCCCCCTGTTTCTGTTATTTTGCTACGGCAGCCCTAGCAGACTAATATCCTGCCCTATCCCAAGAACATTTCTCACTAGTCCTATGACCTTGAACAGGACCTGGCACTCAATATGGACTCCAATAAAGGATAGTGTAATCGAATGTAAAAACTAAATGTTCTGTTGTGGCCTTTCCTTCTGTTTTTTTACTCCTCAGCAAACAATATCCACAAGCCACAGGCTGGCCACATTTCAGCCAAGGTTCCTGCTTCACCATACAAAAGTCCTTCATTGGCATATTTTAAACACTTTCTGGGCTGGGTGCAATGGCTCATGCCTGTAATTCCAGAATTTGGGGAATCTGAGGTGGGCAGATCTCTTGAGGCCAGGCATTCAAGACCAGCCTTGGCAACATAGCAAGAATTCCTCTCTACAAAAAACAAAACAAAACAGAAACCCTTGCCTTGATTTGCCCCTTTATTTCCTGAAGAATCAAGGATCCTGGGCTCTTGACTGTTTTCTCAAGATCTGGCCATTTGTTTTGTGAGTTTTCTGGTTTGCCAGAAATCAGGACCTTGTCACTCCATCTGTCCTCTCGGATTCTGACCTATCGCTTGGCTGATCAAATTTGTCATGTGGGCCCTGAGCACGCTCTTAGCTCCCATGGCTCCAGTGCCTTCTGGGATTAAGAGTGTGTCTTACACATTCCAGTGTTAATCTTGGATGGTGGGTATAATTAGTGTAGTTGTTTTTGTGCTACTTACTAGGAAGTTGAGGCCTAGTCAAGGATCAAAAGTCAAGGATCAAAAATGTGACTTGTTTCTTTGAAGTCCCAAGAACTTCCCAATCCTACACAAAACACTTCACTTTGCCTCCCTAGCTCTGACCCGTGGCACATCTATAAATTCCAGAAGCTACCAGATCATTCAAAAAGATCATTCTGCATTCCCAGAATGTGATTTCTTGCTTTGTGTTTGTGACCTACAATATGATCCTACATTTCCTCCTATTGGTCAGCCATAGTACAAGGAATCTCCAACCTATGAAGGTCTATAATTCAGAGAGAAAGAAGGGCAGCAAAAGCTTATAAGCTCTAGTAGAAAGTTAAAACAAAATGGTGCTTCTGTTTCTTAGACCTGCCTCTACTGTGTAGCAAGATTACCAGGATGCATACTAATACTCTGTAAGTCAAAATGTGTGTCATGGGATCTGAGACTCCTTAGATGTTTTTGGCTTTTCTGATGGCTAAGCCACATATCCTAACATTGAGTTTCCTTTTGGTGCAGCTTTCTCAGCGCTGTTCATGAAAGTGGTTTTAAGGGTAAGACAAAGAGTTAGACCTTGGGCACTTAAAGTACATATGGAGATGTAAAAGCAGACTGGAGCCAGGAAAATACCTAGGAATCAGTAGGCTAGCCACAATGGGAAACCACTTGGGCAGCCAAAGTGGAAACATGTATAGAAAAAGGAAGTGTGTAATCTGGATGCATTATTTTATTGACTTTCTGGGAAGTTGTTAATTTTACCTCCATTTTCCCTTTAAAAATGATAATAGTTTGAATCAGCTGATCTCTAAATTCGATTCTACTTTTAGAATGCTGATCTGTTTTACTTGTTGAGTACCAGTGCCAGAGCATGTTAGCAGTCCCACTAACGGGTACAAGATACCAGCAACATAAAGTACTTCACATCTGAGACCAACTTCTCTTCTAAGAGGGAAAAAAATTTTTTTTGTATGGTTTCTGCAAAGGACAGAGCAGGCCAAAATTCAGGTACAAGGGCAGGTCTTGGGAGAACACCTAAGAGAGTAGAAAAATGACTCATGCCTGATAATTTCACGGCACTCTAGTAACTTGAGAGTTTTCATACCTTACATAGCGAGGCAGCAGTGCCTTTGAGGTCTGAGGCTGAATTTAACTATGTTGAGCCATGAATTATGGTTCTAGCCTAATTTTTTAATAGAAGATAGTTGCATGTGGAGCTTTCTTACCATAGAATGACACAGTTGGGAATTGACTGTATGGGAAAGGAAAAACCTGTGAGCCAGTCAGATGAAGCATAATCACACAAGGAACAGTGAACTGTCAGCTCAGGATAGAGCAATTACAACCCACCAGATCACTCCCACCTCCTGTGTTTGCAGGAGAGATCCTCCTTCCTAAATCACCCTCTTCAACCCTCTCAGTGGCTCTGAAATCTAAGGCAGAATGTTATGCAAGACAAAAGCAGGGAAAGCATTTGTCTCCCACACCCTTAGTATGGTCTTCCCAGTGCATTTCAATTCCAACCATGTGTTGAGTCAGTTTAGATATATACTGCTCTCTCAAGACCAGATGCCTAATTTGCCAGGCCTGATGTAAAGTGAAAACACTCCTGCTCCCGCCCCCCCACCTTGTTCAGAAGTTAAGAACGCGAGGAAGGCACCAGCACAACATTAATCCATGTGCAGTTTCCTTCTGAGTATAGAGTTCCGTGTGGGTGTATAGGTTGTATGTCCTGGAGCTGGCCCTGATCCTTTCTCCCAATCTTCTGCTCCTTTGCTTTCCTGCTAAAGATACCTGTTCACTCAGGATACTGGTTTTAGTTTCTGAGTGGCTCAACAAATCCACCTGAGCAACTTGCATACATCTTTCTTTCTCCTATGCCACCTTGTTAGGAACCACAGGCAATTTTATTGAAGTGAGGAAAAGGCGTTAGAACAAATTTGACAGTGTTTGTTGGCTCACATTTTCCATAGAGAGGCATCCCTGAGGTGGTGAGATCTTACTAGTTATACTGATACTAAACCAGAGATTCTTGATGAGGGCTAGCTTCAGGATTATCTGAGATGCCCAGGGATTCTGAATCTGTAAGCCTGATTTACATATGCCATTGGAAAGGTTTCTCAGCAAAGCGATGGTAGAGAAACACTTGAAAACTACTTTATTTGCTTTTTTTATATATCTTATAACTCGTTTTATCATTACTTTATGTGTGTGTGTGTGTGTGTGTGTGTGTGTGTGTGTGTGTCTGTGTACATGCCCCTCCCCACCTTGATGTTAGAATTTGTTCAAACTGACATTTTATCCAGAGTGTTTTAAACTTCAATTTGACTTGCAAGTTCTGTGTAGTGATGATTATCCACTTTGACTCCGGGTGAATTTATTTGTGGCTGGATTTAGCGGAGGCCACAAACTAATTATTGCAACCAACCAAGAAAAATAAAGAAAATGAGGAAATGCCACAAGTATTGACAATATTTATTGTAGCATATGGCTAATGTATAAAGAGGTAATAGAACGATGTATCTCAGGGGATCATTCAAAAGGAAAATTACTTAAATTAACTTTTCAGGCAAACCGAATTATGCATTATACCCCTCCTGTAATGCTATACAAAGTCAATGTTTGTGAAGAGCAGAGCTGGCGGCTATAAATCAAGCCTTTCAGAAGAACTGTTGTGTCTGCAGGGATTTTTTTTTCCTTTGCTTTTTTGGCGTTTAGATGAATGAAGAATTTTCTCAGTAAATTATTAATTACTCCTTCTTGCCTATAGAATTGAGTTCACTGTAGTTATGTAGGAGTCAATGGTATTCAAACTGCAGCTTTTGATGAAGTAATCGGCTGCTTCTGGGGCCTCTTTCAGCTGCCCTGGGCGTGCTTCACATGTAAACGACTGCCAAATGGATTCTTTCGACATTCCAGCCAATTAAAATACATTTAAAGTGCAGCTGGTGGAGAGGCAAACCATGCGATTGTGCGGAGAACTTCAGGGCGGTGAGACAAAAACAAACTTTGCGGAACCCAGTTCGGGCAGCCCAGCAAGGCATTCATTCAGGGGCAGTGGAAAAAGTCATAAAAGAGGCTATCTTTAGCTCCCGTCAGAATCAAAGATGACACTTTGAGCACCACCTTAAAAGACACAAAAGAGGGAAGCATGTTTGTTAGGGTGTCAGTTTTCTCTCCTTGCCTCTTGAAACTCTGTGTGTTGGCTGGTTGCCCAATGTGGTGCCGCATACAAATGTTGACAGAACACAGCGGTGTTTGTTAAACCCGGCCTGGGGAAGCCAGTGATTAAAACTCTTGAAGGAAGATCCGAAAACCCCAGGAACTCTCCTCAATAGCATTAGAACATTGATCGAATGAAAGAGAAAGCAATGAGTGGGCTAAAGTGAAACATTCAACGTCCCAGTCTGCTATGCCTTCTCGGTAAGGACAGAATTTTCTTTTCTTTTCTCTTCTTTATTTTTTTTTTCCTTGAATGTTGCTGTTGGTATAGAAGAGAGCGCCTAATGTGCCAAACGCTCTGGTCTAGAGCTCTGATTTGCAGAGTGCAGGGTTTGCCTGTGATTTTCTGGAGGACATGAAGGGATCATGCACACTGTGTAAATAGACACAAGGCATTACCCAGCACGTGGAGTCTGTGAACGCTTTTCCAGAGTTCAGGATAGTACATTTTTAAATGTTTGCTTCTGCTGATCTAGCCCAGTACTTGCTGCCATGTGTCCTGGTATCTGGAGATCGATTCTTCCTTGGAACCAACAGTTATGTACATGCTTGATTGTTATTTTCATTTTAAATGTTGTCTGGTTCCTTCTGCTGACAGCCCCACTTGTAAGTGTGTGTGTGTGTGTGTGTGTGTGTGTGTGTGTGTGTGTGTGTTTTCCCTCTGGGTTAATATTTAATCAAACCCCAGCATTCAGGTTCACCAAAGCAAAGCCAAAATGTTTGGAAATGTCTTGCTTTATCCTGACTTTCATTGGAGAGGCTGCTAACTTGGGAATTCCTTCTAAATCATTCTTTTCTTATATTTTAAGGAGGCAGGGGCTGTGGCACTATCTCTGTGGTGCTGCAAGTTCAGTAAATACTCAGCTCTATGGGTCATACTCTGATGCCCATCTCAGATTCCTGAGAATGCTGAGTGAGAGTGTGGCTGAGAAGGGCATTGATTCCTCCCCATCAATTGACCAATGAAAGACACACAAAGTTCTTGATTGTTTCCTGTGTTAGCTTGTCATGGTAGGCCCTTTCTGGCTTCAATTTTGTTCACTGCAAACAAAGAATCTTGCACATTTCATGGTGAAGGATCACATTGCAGCGTCCTGAGCTCAGTTAAATGCACTTTATTAATCTTTAATGTGCCAGTAGCTCTAAGGCTATGCCAAGCTGAGACTTTCCAAAATTCTCCAAGCTACCTGCTGCCAAGATAAACGGTGGTAGGCCCAGAAGGGGATATTATAAGGGAACTTGCAACAGAAAAGTTTTACCCATTAAATTTGTCCTGAGTCAATGAAAGAAACCTTAAATAAAAGAGAGTTCAGAAAAAGCTGCCTCAGCTCTATATCCTCTGTGTGAGAGACCTGCTGGGAAGAGTCCATCTCCTCACACAGAGTGGTCTATGCTCCAGGGTGGGGAGAGAATAGGTGTTGTACTGTGTGCCTGGTGGGTTGTGTGTAGAAAATGGGTGCGGTGTGGATGGAGATGTGTGAATGCAGAAATCTTTCCTGCCTGTGGCTATGTCTGAGCCCAGAGAGAAACAAGAAACAACATATGTGGTGGGCCTTCCTGTGTAGTACAACCATTTCAGACATACCCACAGGGTCAGAGATGGGCGATGGGTGACGGCCACAGAAGTTCATTCAGACAAAAATGCAACTTTGCACAAAAGAAAAATGGGATGGTATACCTCGGAACACTAGACAGTGGGCCAGGCTCAGTGGCTCAAGCCTGTAATCCCAGCATTTTGGGAGGCCAAGGTGAGAGGATTGCCTGAGCTCAGGGAATCGAGACCAGCCTGGGCAACTTGGTGAGACCTCATCTCTACAATAAAAGCGAAAAATAAGCCAGGCATGGTTGTGCGTATCTGTAGTTCCAGCTACTTGAAAGACTGAGGTGGAAGGATCGCCTGAGCCCAGCAGGTCGAGACTGCTGTGGCCATGAGCGTGCCACTGCCCTCCAGCCTGGACAACAGAGTGAGACTCCAACTCAAAAAAGAAAACTGGATAGTGGAGGTG
The DNA here is from genome assembly GCA_963574415.1 of Tarsius wallacei. NCBI lineage: Eukaryota > Metazoa > Chordata > Mammalia > Primates > Tarsiidae > Tarsius > Tarsius wallacei. The sequence continues at coordinate 27,310 of CAUYQG010119127.1, read as the reverse complement.
ACTTAATGACTCAGAGGACTATGTGAACCTATGCTTGATTGGCCAAGTCCTGGAAAATGTAAGGCTGTGACCTCTTGGGTTTTGGGTGGACCATCAGGTTAACGCAGGGTAAATGGTGTCATCATCATTCCTTAGGGGTGCAGGTAAGAGACAAAATCAACTTTGCCTTTGGACACAAGTCCTGAGGCAGGAACTTTACCTGCCAAGATTGCTATAAAGGGAACACTGAATTAGAGCTGAGAGGAGAGCCAGGGTCCTTTCTGAATTAGAGTCAATGGTACAAAGATGTTATAAATATGTGCAGACAATAGTGTGATGGGATCAAGAGTAAGGGATGGCTTCAATTAAGCAGGTAGTTTTATTGCCTTTAAAGTCAAGTCCAATCTCCTTCCTGTGGCCTAGAGCAGGGGTTGACAAATTACAGATTACAGGCCCAAATCTGCCACTGTGTGCTTTTGTAAATAAAGTTTTATTGAAAGACAGCCACACCTATTTGGCTACATATTGTCTACGACTGCTTCTGAGTTACCACAGCAGGGATGAGTAGTTGCAACAGAGACCCAATAGCCCCACTTTCTGAGTCAATTTTCCTGAATCAATTGACTTTCTGGTCCTACAACATTTACTATCTGGCTCTTTATGGGAAAAGTGTGAGAGGCTAGACATAGAGAAAAATGCTTCATAAACTATCTGTGGTGGTGAATCACTTTTCTTTTGATTTTAAAATTTCTAATCTGTTATGGACTGATTGTTTTATAAAATGTAATAGAATTGTTGCTTGAATATTGTGGTGTGTCCAATTGGTACAGAATTTCTAAATCGTTTCTCTTAATTTTTTAACTTATCTCATTATGGATCTGGAACAAATAGTTTGTGGACTGGTACAAGTTCCTGGATGACACGTGGAAGAGTTCTGGTCCCTGCTTAGTTTCCCAGTTCTATCTTGTGCCATTTGTCCCAAATCTCCAAAGATGGTCCTCTCTCCTAGGAGTGAATACAAAGAACTCTTCCCCACTTTAGGCCTTTGCTGCTGGTATTTTGCTTTACCTGGAAGTCTTTTTCCCTAATTCTTCGCTTAGCTTCTTTTTCCCTTTAGGTCTCTATTTAAATTCACTTTTTCAAAGAGGTCTTTTGAAAAAACGGCATCTTGAAAACTCTTCTCTCATATCACTCTTTCTTTATAGCACTCATTACAATCAATACTTATTTTGTTTATTTATTTCTTCATCTTCTTATTTGTTTCTCTGTATTGGTCAAGATTCAGTAACCAATAACAAATAGTCTATGTCAGCTGGTTTAAGCAAAAAGAGATCTTGTGCTCATTTTAGGAGGCATGTTAAATATTTTAGGAGGAATAGGAGAACGGGCAGAACTTTCAAGAGAAATGCTTAAAACTTGTCAGAATATCTACCATTGTGTCTCTGTTACTGTCACATAGCCGGGAATCAAGAAGCTGATTGCCTCAATCCATTTTCTGTTGCTCATAACAGAGTACCTGCAACTGAGTAATTCATAAAGAAAATAAATTTATTTATAAATTGCTTACAGCTATGGATGCTGGGAAGTCTAAGGTTGAGGGACTGCATCTGGGAAGAGCTGTCTCACTGGTGGGGACACTCTGTAGCATCCCAAAGAGGTTAAGTGTGCTAGCTCAGGTCTCTCTTCTTCTTATAAAGTCAGCAGTCCCACTCTGCATGAGAACCCATGAATCCATTAACCAATTAACCATTTAATCCATTGATCCATTAACTGCTCAATACTGCCATGTGGGGGATTACATTTCATCATGAGTTTTAAAGGGGACAAATATTCAAACTGTAGCACTGATGCCACACCTGCTAGCTTCAGGGTCACTCTGTCTCTGTTGTCATCTCCACCAAAACAAGCATGTCTGTTTCTTGAAACATGTGGGAATAGAGACAGGATACTGGGGCCTTTGCTGTTGTTGTTGCAGATTCCTCAACACTCTGACTTTCAACTCCCACTAATGGGAGTCTACAGGATGAAATATGGGTCACAACAGAACTTAGGCTATGAGGGAATCAGGGAAATGCCTGACTTAAGATCTTGCAGTCTTGGTTTTTTTGGTCACCAATGCTGAAATGGAGTCCCATAATCTGCTTGTATCCTCTGTTGGAAGATAATCTCCATGAGGGTAGGGACATTGTCTGTTCATTCATCACCCTCCACTTTACTAAGATTATTGCCTGGCACATGGAATGTGTGTTGATGCTATAAATGCATGCATGAATGAATGACATGTTTCCTGCAAGTCTATGATTCATAGGAAGGCAGGATGTGGCACACATGAGGAACTTTGTGTATATGAGACAGCCTGAGAAAGATCTTTATGGTGGAAAATGGGATACTGCTTATAGGCAATAGTCTCACCTTTGAAACATACTTTGTTTTACAAAATTGAACTGTAGGTATTCATGTAGATGCAGTTAATTGATCTGCTTAATGATAGGAGTATTCAGGTGGCACCTAGCTCTATCATTTACTAAGAGCATATTATAGGCCCTCCACTATATTACATGCTATTCACTGATTCTTCAATTTAATTTGCCATTCCTGATGGAGTGGGCATTATTTCTATTTACAGAGAGGATAGAGGCTTTGCATGGTAAAGTGGCTTCCCCAAGACACAGAGCTGGTAAGTGACTAAGCCATATTTAATCCCATGACTTTCTGAAACCCAGGTTTGAGCTCTTAAATGAAGTTATAATTCCACATATAATTTATCTTTCTGGTTGTTGTCCATTGACCTAAGATTTTCCTGTCCTTGTTTTCATTCTAGTGACTAGTTAATCTATTGTATTAATCTATTTTGTGCCTTAGCAAAGTACAATCTAATCATCTAGACTTTGATATCAGTACAGGGCACTCGTCATCACTGTTGAATGTTGCTGAATATCAGCCATGAATCTGTGGGTCTATAGATGAGTGTATAGAAAGGGTAGGAGAGAGCTAGACCTGCAGTAATTAAGAGTATCAAGGAGCTGCTCTTAGGACAAAAATTCTAGATGATAGAATATTTCTCTTTTAATTGGACAATCTTCCACTCATGCTATATGTCTGATTAAAATTTTCAGGTCTTTGGATCTGTTTGTTTGAAATTTCACTTAATATGATCTTTATTAAACACAGTGATGTTTGGTAATAATAGTAACTTGTCATTTGATAACAGAAAATAAGTTGAGAATTAGTTTTAAGTTTTAAATAACAACAACAACAACAAAACCTCTGAAGAAAGAGCCCCTGGCAAGGGATGGGGTACTCAAGAAATATTACTTGACAATAATACGCATAATGAAATAAACCACTTAATACCTGTTCCTAGTGCCTAAAAATATCAAGGGGAAAAAATACTTCTGAAATGGTGGCAGGGACCTCTGAAAATCTACTTCTTTATAAAAGCAAAGAAACTGTGACAAAAGTGGTCAAAATCAAAGTTTCTGGAACTCAGAAAAATCAACAAAGACTTGCAATAATCTGGGGACCATTTATTCAGGGGAGAAATTGGCTGAGTCTCAGTAAGAGCAGTGAGTTTTATAGCATTTAACTTCCCCTGCTCCCATTCCCCTCTTCCTAGCTTAAAAACTAACAATTTTGTAATTACAGTAGCTGTGAGAACTAGTAGCCTACCAGCCACCGGAAGAGACAAAGCTTTATTCTCAGAAAATTATCATGATTTGACCTGTCAGTTCCTTCCAAACCTCCTCTCTTAGTTCTTGTCTTTATTTGATCTGACTCAGAATGTATTCAGTGCAAAGATTCTTTTCCCTGGGTCACTTATTATCAAGCATACCAACATACACATTATGGGAGTCTGTGAAAGAGGAAAGATAAGAAGGGGCAGAAAGAATATTTGAAGAAATAATAGCTGAAAACATTCCACATTTGCTGAAAGAGATAAATCTATATATCCAAGAAGCTCAATGAAGTCCAAGTAGGATAAACATGATACAAAGGAATATTATTTAACCAGAACTTATAAAGACCTTTTATAACTCAACCATAAAAAGACAAGGAAACTAGTTTAAAAATGGTCAAATATTTCAAAGAGTAATTTCTCTAAAGAAGATATACACATGGTCAATAAGCTTGCAGAAATGTGCTCAACATTTTTGGTTATTAGATAAAGTCAAATAAAAACCAAATGAGATATCATTTTGTACCCACTGACATAGCTATGATAAAACAAGATGAACAATAACTAATGTTAGCAAGGATGTGAAGAAATTAGAACCCTTATATATTGCTGGTGGTAATATAAAATGGGGGAGCTTTTAAAAGAGTTTTAAGAGTTTGACAATTCCTCAAAATGCCAAACATAGTTCACATATGATCCAGCAAGTCCATTATCTTGGATGTAGACCCAAGAGAATCATAAACGTATGTCTACACAAAACTTGTACATAAATGTTCATAGCAGTATTATGCATACTTGCTCAAAAATGGAAAAAATCCAAATGTTTCGATTGATGAATAGACAAACTATGGTGTATCCATACATTAGAATATCATCTGGCTATATAAAGGAACAAAGTATTGGTACATGCTAACATATAAATAAACCTTGAAAACATTAAATAAACCTTAAAAAGCCACATATTGATAATTCCATGTAAAGTGTTCAGAATAAGCAAATCCATAGACACAGAAAGTAGATAGTGTTTGCTAAGGGCTAGGAAAAAGGAATATTGAGGAGTAATCAGTAATGAGTATGAACTTTCTTTTTTGGGTGATAATATATTCTAGAGTTAGCTAGTAGTGATGGTTGCACAACTCTATGAATATATCAAAACTATTGACTTGTTCTCTTTGAAAAGAAGACTTTAGTACATATGAAATGGATCTCAATAAATGTATTTTTTTAAGGCTAAGGAAAGAAACCAGAGTAATTGGACCCATCAGAATTCAGTCACCCTTACCAATTTTCAAGCATGAGGCAAGAGTGCAAACAGAGGGCCACATGCCATATAACAAATATTTTAAAATTGTGAATCAAGCAAATAAAATGTTAAATATGTACTGTTCTCCTGCTTTGGACAAATATACCTTTGAAACACCTTTGTCCTGTTGGCAATAGGAAGTCAGCAAGGGCTTTAATAAGGACAGTGTTGCAGACCTGTCAAAGAATGAGTAGAAGAGAGCCTGAGGATAGCAGTTAGTAAGCTATGGCAATGATCCCATCTGAGACTGAGGAGGACCAAAACCAGTGTTGTGGATGGGTGTGGAGAGGGTGTGACAGATACATCAGACGTTCTATAAGATAGATCAGCAGAGATGGATGTGGAAAGAGAGGAAGGAATAAGGGGAAAGAGCAAGAGAGACTGGCTGATGTTTAGAGCTTCCATGACTCAGGATGATGTCATCAGCCCTAGTTTCAGAGGTTACTACTATCACATCATCTCCAGGAAGGAGTCTAACATTTGGGCTGTATTCTCATTTTCTTAGTCTCACTGGAATTTAACATTTCAGAGAAGAGGGTATTGGCACAATAGGTAACTGGACTTGGTTGGAGGAATATGGTAGGGTAAGAGATTAAATGTGTTAATTAGGTTCTTAATCTTAAAGTTGCAGCAATTGCATATTTTCAGTGAGCCATAAAGGGCCTATATTTTGGCCAAATTTTCAAGGAAGTAAAGATTGTATGTCTCTTCACTTCAGTTCTCCCATATTGTTCAGATCCTTCCTCTTTTGCTCTGGTTTTAAGGGATCCTATGGCAGGATTACCTCCCTCTGGGACCTACACGACATGCTTTTTTATGTCTTTCTCTGCATCCTGTTGAAATACTATGATCAGACCTGAGGTGGGTGGCTATGAGATAAGCTCATAATTTAATGTTGGAAGTGTCATTGATATAGTTTTTCTTCTTCTCTTTTTATGTTTTTGGGGGTACAATTCAGGGTTAGGTATACAAATGTTCATTATGCAGGTACCCTTGTTGATGAGGGGTGCCTCCCTCCCCTGGCAGTTTCCCTCAACCGCCAATCCCACCCTTCCCCCTCCCCTGGCAGTTTCCCATTACTGCCAATCCCTTTCTTATGGTATTATGATAATTGTTCAAGGTCCAGTTATGAGTGAGAACATATGGTACTTTGTTCTTTGTTTCTGTGATAGATCACTGAGTATGATAGACTCTAAATTCAATAGATGTTAGAGTATTTTAAGTTATTTTATTCTAAGTTAATCTATTAGAACGAAATATTGTGTGCTATGTACAAATATCTACTTATAAAATTATTAATTGCAATATTATTTTTAAGAGTAAAATATGAAAAATCGCCATCCATCAATAGAAGAATGGTCAAATAAATTAGGGACTAGAGAGAGCTCTTATCACTTCAACAAGAGAAAGATTACTATCCCAATAGAAAGTGGCTAAAGGAAATGGAATACAATTCACCAAGAAGAAATATAAATGCCCTAGACATCTGAACAGATGTTTAGTCTCATTAGAAATTAAAATAATGAGATGTCATTATTTTACCTATCATTAGCAAAGATTAAACAACCATCATGGGTGACGAGTGAAAATCAGGCACTGTGATTCATACCCGAGAGGAACGGAATTGGGACAAATTTGTGGGGGAGGCAATTTGCGGAGAGAAAGAGTATACTTTTGACTCAGCAATAGAATTCTAATAGTGTATTTTAAAGAAATAATCAAGTCTACATAGAAAATGCATACGAATGCTTATAGTCATACTCATGCTAGTGAAAACTGAAAATAATCCAAAGTCCATCAGTAGGCGATTGTTAAGTAAATTACAGAGCAACCATACAATGGAATACTCTGCAGCCATTAAAAACAAGTATAGATCTAGTTGATTAGGATAATGACTATGAAGTAGTAAGAGGAAAGCGTAGGCTAAAAACAAGTGAATTAGGAACTCATTTTAAAGATGTCTTCCTCTACATACAGGCATCTGCGTACAAACACAAGTTAGAAAGTGCTCTCATTCAAATGAGAAGATGATTTTTGCTTTCTTTATTTTACATTTTCATCTTGCTGAATTTGTTTTTATCTCATGAATATTAATATTATAATCAGTAAAACACAGCTTCAACATTCACCACTGTGATTCGCCATTTGCCACCAACCATTGTGAATCAAAGAAATAAGATGTTATATCCATAAGATGAAATGCTGCACAACCATTTAAAATAGTGATTTTGAAAAAAGTCAGTTAAGCGATCTTAATTTTTAAAAGCCATTTACATAGAAAAAAGACAGGAAAGAAATGTATCAAATACTGGCATTATCTATCTGCAATAAATAGAGGCATACCCCACTTGATTGCACTTTGCTTTCTCGCTCTTCATAGACATTGTGATTTTTACAAGTAGAAGGTTTATGGCAATTCTTCATTGAGTAAGGCTATCGGCACCATTTTCCCAACAGCATGTGTTCACTTCGTGTCTCTGTGTCACATCTTGGTAATTCTCACAATATTTCAAATTTTTATTATTATCATTATTATTTTATCCGTTATAGTGATCTGTGATCAGTGACTTTTTAAATGTTACTGTTGGGATTGTTTTGGGATGCCAAGAACCATGCCCATATAAAACAATGAACTTAAAGGATAAATGTGGAGTGCACTCTGACTGATCCACTGACCGGCTGTTCCCTCATCTCTCTCCCTCTGCTCAGGGATCTCTATTCCCTGAGACAAAACAATATTAAAATTAGGTCAATTAATAATGCTACAATGACCTCTAATGTGTTCAAGTGAAAGAGAGAGTTGCACATAGTTCACTTTAAATCAAGAGCTAGAAATAATTAAACTCAGTGAGGAAGGCATGTCAAAAGCAAAGATTGGCCAAAAGCTAGGCTTCGTGTGCCAGTTATCCAAGTTGTGAATGCAAAGAAAAATATTGCTGAAGGAAATCTAAAGTGCTACTTCAGTGAACACATGATGATAAGAAAGCAAAACAACTCCACTGCTGATACGGAGGATGTTTGAGTGGTCTGGATAGAAGATCAAACCAGCCACAACATTCCCTTAGGCCAAACCCAAATCCAGAGCAACTCTCCGACTCTCTTTGATTCTTTGAAGGCAGACAGAGGTGAAGATGAGGAAACTACAAAAGCAGAGTTTGAAACTTGCAGAAATTTGTTCATGAGGTTAAGGAAAGAAGCTATCTCCATAACATAAAAGTGCAAGATGAAGTTGTAAGTGGTGACGGACAAGCTGCGGCAAGTTATCCAGAAGATCTAGGTAAGATCATTGATGAAGGTGGCTACACTAACAATCAGATTTTTAATGTAGACAAAATAGCCTTCTTTTGGAAGAAGATCTAATACTTTCCTAGCTAGGCAGGAGAAGCCAATGCCTGGCTTCAAAACTTCAAAGGACAGGCTGACTCTCTTGTCAGAGTTTAATGCAGCTGGTGGCTTTAAGTTGAAACCAATACCCATTTACCATTCTCAAAATCCCAGGACCCTTAAGAATTATGCTAAATCTATTCTGCCTGTGCTCTAGAAATGGAACAACAAAGCTTGGATGACAGCACATCTGTTTATGGTATTGTTTTTTTCTGAATATTTCAAGCCCACTGTTGGGACCTATAGCTCAGAAAAAAAAAGATTTCTTTCAAAATATTAATGCTCATTGACGATGCAACTTGTTACCCAAGAGCTCCGATGGAAATGTACAAAAAGATTAATGTGGTTTTCATGCCTGCTACCACAACATTCATTTTGCAGCCCAGGGATCAAGGAGTAATTTTAACTTTCAAGATTTATTATTTAAGAAATACATTTTGTAAAGCAATAGCTGCAGTAGACAGTAATCCCTCAAATGGATCTGGACAAAGAAAAATGAAAAACCTTCTGAAAAGGATACACCATTCTAGATGCCCCTGAGAACATTCTTGATTCGTGAAAGAGGGTCAAAATATCATCATTAACAAGAGTTTGGGAGAAGTTGATTTTAATCTCAAGGACGACTTTGAGGGTTTCAAGTCCTCAGTGGAGAAAGTGACTGCGGATGTGGTGGAAATAACGAGAACTAGAATTAGAAATGGGGCCCAAAGATGTTACTGAATTGCTGCAATCTCATGATAAAATGTAATAGATGAGGAGTTATTGATTATGGGTGAGTAAAAAAGGTGGTTTCTTTACATGGTGAAGATACTGTGAACATTACTGAAGTGACAGGAAAGAATTTAGAATACTACTTAAACTTACTTGATAAAGCACCAGCAGGATATGAGAGAACTGACTCCAATTTTCAAAGAGGTTCTACTATGGGTAAAATGCTATCAAACGACACTGCATGCTACAGAGGAATCTTTCATGAAAGGAAGAGTCAATCAATGCAGCAAACTTCACTGTTGTCTTAAGAGGTTGCCACAGCCAACTGTCTTCAGCTGTTGATCAGCCAGCAGCCATCAACAACGAGGCAAGACCCTCCACCAGCTAAAAGATTGCAACTTGCTGAAGGCTCATACTTATTACCATTTTTTAGTAAGAAAATATTTTAAAATTAAGATATGAACATTATTTTATTAGACATTGTACTATTTTACACTTAAAATATATTATAGTGTAAGCATAATTGTTACATGCACTGGGAATCAAAAAATTTGTGTGACTCAATTTATTGTGATATTCACTTTATTGCAGTGGTCTGGAGCCAAACTCATGATATCTTCGAGGTATGCCTATACCTACAATAATAATAGCCAAAAACAAATTATTTGTAACAGATACTTATTATTTTTATGTTCAGGACAAATTTTAATTTTAATTCCTTTATTCTTTCTCAGGTGCAACAGATCAGAATGCTAATAGTTAGAACTACTAATATGAGTTTTTAAAAGTATGTAGTGTACAAATGAGAAATATGTCATAAGCAAATTAAAACATTCCTGCATATGGAAACTTCTGTAATAGTGGATATTGTAGACTATTGCAGACACATTTTTAGATAGTTGACTCTTCTGGATAGTTAGGGAGAAAGGTCATAAACACATTTAAAACATTTTCATACACTTGGTAAATAACCCACAGATCTGGGTGAATGGTAAAAGCAAATTGAAAACCACATTGTTATACTATTTGCTTTTTCAGTGAGAGAATTTGGAAATTTTGGTAAGGTGATTTTTCAGTAACTCATCCAAAGTAATTTTATAATTTTGCCAAACATTATTGTATATTGATTTAATCCTATGAACTGTCTGAGTCACCTTAAAGTATCTTCTTTGGTTTTTACCATAATCCTGCGAGGCAACCTGGATAAATATTTATATTTTACTGATACAGAAAGAGCTACAGACAGGTTAAGTACATTGCTCAAGATCTCACACTAGAAAATTGAGGGGCTGGGATCTCTGAACCCACTTTTTTTTAATTTAAACAATCCAAGTTGGTTCTAGTTTTTAGTGGAAACTGAATCTTAGTTTACAGATTCTGTGTTCGGTTATTTTCTATACCATGTCCTTATAGTTTCCCAGAAGCTTACAATGCTTACAAGGTAGCCCAGAACTGAATCCCAATCCATTTCTAACAAGGAACTACCAGTAAACACAAAGAAAACAGGATTCCAAATAAAGGAAAGACTATGATAAGGCATGGCCAAGGGAAGGGGAGGGAGGTGGGTAGAGCCTCAAGCGCTATTTGCGAAGGTCATGCAAGTGATATAAGCGACGGAAACCTGCTAGGAGTGAGAAAAACGAAAGTCAGCTGCACGATCAAAAATGGAGCTGCCACTGGATCTCATTATGGTAGAGATGACAGGGATTCATAAATATGTAACTGGAGCGCATGTCCTATTAAACACCTGAAGGGCTTAGCTGTTACTCAGCACCAGCAATTGTTGCGAAAAAGGAATTGGTTTTGTGTTTTTATTTTTTTCAATTATTTAGAAGAAGCTGAAAATTCGATTTTCTGGCAAAATCTCCCCATTTTCAATGCTATTCTTAATTTTTTAAAAAGCCTTTTATAAGCTGACTAAAATATGCCTGAAGGCCAACAAAGCCTCTCAGGTTGGTGGTTTGTATTTTCTAGGGCACATTCTGTCTAAGAGTTTGCTAAGTTTCTTTCTTTTTTTTTTTTTTTTTTTAAATTAGAGTCTCACTCTGTTGCCCAGGCTGGAGTGCAGTGGCACGCTCATGGCCACTGCAGCCTCAACCTGCTGGGTTCAGGCGATCCTTCTGCCTCAGCCTTCCAAGTAACTGGAACTACAGGCATGCACCACCATGCCCAGCTAATTTTTTGATTTATTGTAGAGATGAGATCTCACCAAGTTGCCCGGGCGGGTCTCGAACCCGTGAGCTCAGGCAATCCTCTTACCCCGGCCTCCCAAAGTGCTGGGATTATAGGCGTGAGCCACTGTGCCAGGCGTACTAGGTTTCTAACTGATCAAGTTCAATTTCGGTTTCCTTGATTACACCACAGTGAACCTTGACATTTGTCCTTACACATTTAGGGAAACATCCCTCTTTTATCCCTTTTATCAACTCTTATTACTTCTTACATGTGTTCTAAGAGACTGTACCCGAGGATATCCCCAAAGGCACCCCCAGAACTGCATAAACACTGTTGGTTGTGAATGCCGAGGAATGGCCCCCAGGGCCTCAGGAAAGACATGCTTCAATTAAGTTACATTTCTGACTTTAATTATTGTCTAGACTAGAATTTTTTTGCAAGCCTGTAAGCATATGGGTGGGGCTTAGTGATACCAATCAGTCAGCTTTTCTTCACCTAGGAGGAATCCAACCAGAAGGTGCCAATGAAAGCTCAAACAGCTTATGAGCAAAGGTGCAAATCTCCATGTTAAATCTGCAAATTAGATTAAACATTTGACTACTGTCTTGAACTGAAATTGACAGAGGTGCATCTCCTCCTAATTTCATAGAAAGGATCACAGCAAAAGAAACATGCGCAAAGCTAACGCATACACAAGGTTTAGTCCAGTGAAGTTTCTGATACATCTTTGTCGGTATCCTGACTTTGGAGATAATTCTCTTCATAAACCATCTGTGGGCAAATTTATACTATTTAAGTATGTAATGTTTTTCTATTTATAAGGCATTTTAGAACAATAATTCTTTGTTGAAACTTTGGAAAATATCACAAAGCATATGTAAGATTTTAAGCACTTACTATATTTGTATAATAAGCATATTTAAAACATATGTATTATGTATGCAGTGATTACACTCGCATTTAAATTTTTAATAACTTTATTGAGGTGTCATTCACATACCACTAAAAATATGTAATTTAGTGGTTTTTATTCTATTCACAGGGTTTTGCAACCATATTTAATTTTACAACACTTGATCACCCCCAAAAGGAACCTTGTACCCATTGGCAGCCACTCTCATTCTCCCAACCCCCAGTGTATTCTGGATACTAGACCTTCATCAGATATATGATTTACAAATATATTCTCCCATTCTATAGCTTGTCCTTTCACTGTCTTGATGGTGTCCTTTGACACACCAGATTTTTACTTTTAATGAAGCCAATTTATCTTTTTTTTTTTTCTTTTGTAGTTGGTGCTTTTGTTGTTATCTCTAAAAACTTTAGCTTAATGCAAGGTGATTATATTCCCATGAGACTCTTCCAGAAGTTTCATAACTTTAGCTTTTCTTTTACATTTATACCTATGATTCATTTCAAAATGAGTTTTGGATATGGTATGAGGTAGGAAGGGGTCCAGCTTCATTCTTTTGCATGTGAATATCCCATTGTTCCGGTGCCATTTGTTGAAAAGAATATAATTTTTCAATATAATGTCTCATTGAGTTTTCGACAGGAGTCCAATGAGATAGAAATTATCATCTCTGTTTGCAAGTGAGGAAACTGAGGCTCAGGGTGGCTAAGTGACTTGTCACAGGCTCTGAAAAATTCCAGCATAAGTGCAATTTAATATTTTCTACAATACAAAAATGTACATTTACTGTATACCAGGTCATGGTAAAACAAACACACACAACAAGGATACTCATAGTTTGATGCCTTTAAATAAAAACAGATTAAATATGCTCCTCCTGGGGAGCTATCAGTATTGAGAGAATAAGTATATTTCTTATTTTACAAAACTCTTAACAATACAATAGAAACCAGGTTGTTTTCTATAAGCTGGATGGCCTCAAAAGCCAGTATTTTTGACCGAAAGGCAACACAAACCAGCTTAAGAAGCCATAGTCAAGGACTCAGAGAATCAGCAGCAGTTTGGAGAACCAGCAAGCAGACTGGAACCAAATCAAGTCCAGGGGCTTAGAAGCAGGAAGCACAGGGATTATCTTTGGACAAAGGCAGTAAGGCCAGGACATCACAGCCATTGAAGAATCCTGCTGTAGACACTGGGAGTGAGCCTAATTGTTCCGAGTTTTTGCATCAATAGGTCCAGATCCAGAAACAGATGGGAGCGTTTGGCTGGCTGAGCCTGAGTTGTGTGCCGGTGCTCCAAGTCACACAGCGAGGGAATCCTCCCACGTAACAGCAAGAGTGGATGCTGAAAATGCCCACTTGCAGGCAGCAGAGAAACCAATCTTCCCCCCCGACTATTACAATTGCTTTTTTTATATCAATGAGTCAGAGCCAAATCGTCTTCGTCTTATTTTTTTGCCCTCTCGATATTTCACATGACCTGTTTTCCTAATGAGATTATAACCTCCCTATAGTCAGGAACCGTATTTTACACACCACTACTTTGCAACTCCCATTGCACCTTAAATACAAGTTTACAGGATGTGTTTTCAAATTGCTGATGATTGTCCAGGATGCCTCAGGGACCGCAATCAACTCTTCATTATTCACATGTGAATTGTCTACAACCAATTTCTAACCTTAAGCTGAGTTTTCCTTCCCATTGGTTAGGGAGTGCTTACACCCTTCAACATGAGCCTAAATCAAAGGAGGGCGTGGGGTGGTTGGAGATGGATGAACTCTGAAGGGGAGACTATGAGCCAAGTCATAGCTTTAGCATTGTCCATACATTCCTCTTAATATTGCCTTGATTTTGAACTTTTCAACTCTTTGAGGTAGTTCTTTTTAGGACTTGTTTTATCCATCAAAATCTTGCGGAGTTTTGGGTTCTTTCCCTTGTTTATCATCAGGGGCCAGAACGGGTTGTCTTTTCTGCTTTACTAACCCCCAGGGGGATGAATGGAATCCCCCACATAGCTGGGCACTGACTCAGAGCTTTGAGAACCTTCTCCTTCAGCCTCTCCTAGACCCCTCCACCACTTCCCACAGTTTGCAAAGCCCTCAGGTCGTGTGATCCGCTCACGATGAAAGAATCCGGGGCTGTGGTACAAGTACATCAGGTTCTTATTTTAATCATATACATTAAGGGTAAAGGCTGCTAGACATCATGAGAAGCATTAGTTTGGTGTCACGTCATGGCCTGCTGTTTTTCTTGTCCTTGAAACTGTTGGCTGTCACGTCTCTTGACTGTTTTGAGCCAGCAGCTGTCTACCATTAGTCTTTGAAAATTACGTGAAATTTACCTAAAGGACAAGAGGCGAGATGGCCAGGGTCAGGGAAGATGAATAAGCAGTTCTTATTTTGTCAAAAAAAAGTTGCAAAGATTGAATGTTAAATGAGTTATTTTCATCTCGGGCAGCAATTACCTCTGGCTTAGTGGAAAAAATATGTTAAATGGGTTTCAGTGGTTTGGACGATGGGCATCGTTCATTAGTAGTTGGCTAACACAAGCAGTCAGCCACTTCCCTTTCTTCCCAACATACACGTGCATCCCTTGACCAGCAGGTGTGCTGCCAGTCTTGTTCCTAGTTATTGAGGGGCATGGGTAAGGAGGGAGGGGAAGATGGCTTGGGCATACAATGATGTGTCTTGTGTTGATGCCCAGGGAAACAAAGTTGTTCTGTGATGGTGATGATGACTGTGGAAGACTTGGATGGGGACAACATCCCTTCTTTATGAGGATCTGAATCCAAGAAATAAAAGACATCTCCAATTGTGAATTTCACAGTAAAACCCTTTTTGCTTTTAGAGTCCAGACCGATGGAGAGGATCCTGCACTTGGTGCATTTATTTTAATTTGGACTTAGATTGTTGGCTGATAATAATTCTTTACTCCGTTAAGACAAGATCCTTTCAAATGCCATCTTCTGCGTGGAAAGAGAGGAAGCTCTGAAGCAGGGGGATGTTTGGAGGGAGGTGGGGAGGCCTAACTTTTTTAAAATTTATTTTTTATTATAGAGTTGTGGGGTACAAGTGAGGGCTACTACATAAGGAGGTTGCATGCAGGTGGAGTTTGGGCTTCTAACTGTCTATCACTCCCCCTGGTAGTGGACCAGGAGGTTTATCTTTGATTCCTCCATGACCATTTTAGGCTTTTCTCTCCTCCCCTAGAAGCCATTCTTCACATCCAGTGCTCTGGGAAACTGCATCCTGTCCCATTTTTTAAACCGCTACATAAATCTTGGTAACAAGATTCCATCAATACTTATTGAGCACCTACTGTGTGCCAGACACTAACAGCAAACCATAATGATACCTACTGTGTTAGTGTGTACCATGTGCTAGGTACTTTGTGTTTTTTGTCTCATTTCCTCCTCAAAAGATGGCCTTTTGTGGTAGATGAGGCATTTGAGGCTCAGAGAAGTTGAATCGCTTGCCCATAGTCAGATAGCTTAGTGATAGAGTCAGGATTTGAACTCAGATCTGTTTGACTATAGAACCTACAGCAGCATTTCATCCACAAACTTTTAATGTGCTCTTTTGTCCTTCTTTTAAGGTGTATGTTGTGTTTGAACAGGGAGAGGGAGGTATGTTAAAAATCCTTGAAAATTCATGAGAGTTAATATCTATCAGCAAATCTGACCAAGTGGAGGAAGTCTAGTAATTTAGGGATCCCCTGGGATTGATATAATCTCAGAGCCTAGATTATTACTTTTGGCTATGAGTCTCTGTCTGCTATTGTACCCTCACTCTTGCCTTGAATGCACAGGCAGAGTCCCTCCAAGCTTTTTTGGCTCCATGTACGTTTCAGACCTCCATCTGCTCAGCTGCCCATTAGAACCATGTTGCCTCATAAATGGAGTCTCCGAATTTCTAAGTTTCAGCAGTTGTTTTTAATTTTGGTAGCTGCAACTCTCCCTGTTAGAACCATTCTTCACATTATCCACTACCTGAAAGATGACATGTAAGGCTTGTCCTCACACCTTTTGGGGTCCTATTTCTCCCAGTATCAAGAAAAAGGGCAAAGTAGGGTTTCATACCCTAAAAATCTGAGTCTGTGACACCTCACTAAGGCCAACTCCTAAATCCATCGCAGACTTGTCCTGGATCTCAGTGGGTGTCTAAGGTAAAGTTGATGGAGAGTGATCAGTCAAAGGGTGGAAAGCTTAATCTCTCTTAACTATATAGGGCTCTGTTTTTTCTTGACATCCTATATCGCTCCCTGGTCCTAGTCTAGTATTTCATTCTAACTTAAGATCATATTAGAAAATAGAAATTAAACCAGAAACAAATTCTCAGTATAGGCCTGGTGGCTTATATTGATTTAATATCATTTTATCTCTAAAATAAAGTCTACCCTGGGCTTACCTAGACTGACTACACCAGCACATTAAGACTAGATGTTTGTGTGGAAACTGAGCAGAGTAGGAAAAGTGGGTAATTTCACAGTAGCGTGAAGTCATCTGTAAAATATTGCAGAAGGTGCTGCATTTGGGAGACTATTTCTTCATTAGATTTCCATGATCTCATTAGCTATGGAAGTAAATAATTCCCTTTAACTTCCTCATCTAGAAACTAGGGAGTTGAACCCAAAGAAAGAGCCAAATGATTAAGTGATGGTCTATGTCTGTGTACGGTTAAACTTCTCAGCTGGAGGCGGCTTTGGTTGAATTGCAGTGCTTAATTGAGTTGAATTGCCAAGTCTCATGCTTCTGCTGTCTCGCATAAGTTTGCCCCGCAACCCCAGTTGAAGGTTATGGCAACTGCAGGGCATGAGAAGCAGCCTAATTAGGAAGATCTTCAATGGCTGGGAAGATGGGAACCATGGCAGGTGGTTCCTTCACCAATTACACGTATCAAACTACTTTTCATTGGCTATGACTCATCACGTGGGCACTCAGTCATTCATTCAAAAACCATTAAGTACCAATCATGCGCCTGGCATTGTGCTAGGCACTAGAATAGTTTTGTGACTATGACACCGTCACCATCCTCCCAAAACTTACAATCCAGTGGATCATGAGCCATATTGGTCCAGAATCTGCAGAAAGGATGGTGTGCAGGGAGAGTCAAAGGATGGATGTGGAGTCTTTGGAGGCACAACCAGGGGATTGTTGCTCCTGAGACAGGAACAGAAGGGGTTGGGAGTAGATATTACTATTTAAATCATCTTGATAATCCTGAGCAGAGAGGTTTGAGGGTTTTATTAAACTTGCATATGATATAGCAAAAGGTGTGCTAGGGACAGGCTCGATGGCTCACGCCTGTAATCCTAACACTTTGGGAGGCCGAGGTAGGAGGATTGTTTGAGTCCAGGAGTTCAAGACCATCCTGGGCAACATAGTGAGAGCTGTCTCTACAAAATATTAACAAACAAAGTAACTGGGCATGGTAGTGCATGCCTGTAGTCCTAGCTACTTGCAAGACTGAAATGGGAGAATCACTTGAGCTTAGGATTTTGAGGCTGTAGTGAGCTGTGATGGTGCCACTGTACTACAGCTTGGGTGAGAGAGTGAGATCTTGTCTCTTAAAAAAAAAATTAAAATTAAAAATAGGCAGCTGGACCCAAAGACCAGAGAACTTTATGTATAGTCATCCCCAGAACACTACCACCCTATAAGCATCTCACCTCAGAAAATTTCTCAAAAATCACTCTGGATTTTAATTGTTTGACCAATAAAGTGATAATAATAATCCTATACTTCCTTGGAGGTGGAGGTGGAGGGCTGGACTACCCGATCTTGAATTTTCCTTCAGTTCTCAAATCTACAATCTTACGATTTCTGCCTTTCTCCGTCAATAAAGGCAACACAAAGACCTTTTCTGCAGACGTGCATTACTTGCTGGATTTAACACAGACACTGTCTATGAACACTTGAACAACAGCTAACTGACCTGTAGGATCTGGTCCTAGATGTTGCTTAATTTACTTACTTGGACCAAGACTTTAAAATGTTTTGCAGCTTTAAAAGAAAGATTATTAGCAGAAATCTCTCCCCACTGTGTAACCATCTGAGTTTACTGATGACTTAAAGGTGACTTGTAGTAGGACTATCTTTTTATTATTTATTTAAAGATGTGGGATACAATTCAGGATTAGGTATACAAATGGTCATTGTAGAGGTGAAGTTTGGGCCTCACTTTCGTCCCCACTTGGTTTGCGATCAGGTACCCTTATTGATGTTATGTGTGCCCCCTCCCTCTCCTGGCAGTTTGCCACTATTACCAAACTCTTTCTTATAGTGTTATGATTGTTCAGGGTCTGCTTATGAGTGAGAACATGCAGTACTCAGTTCTTTGTTTCTGTGATAGATCTCTGAGTATTATAGACTCTAAATCCATCCAAGTTACTGTGAAGTTCATAATTGTGTCCTTCTTTATGCCTGCATAATATTCCACCATGTATACGTACCACTTTTTTTTTTTAACCAGTCCACTTTCGATGGGCAGCATGGTTGGTTCCATGTTTTTGCTATTGTGAATGATGCTGCAGTAAACATGTGTGTGCAGATATCTTTTTCAGAGTGTTTTGAGTTCCTCTGAGTATATTCCCAGGAACGGGATTGCTGGATCATATAGAAGGGCGAGTTTTAGATCTTTTAGGAATTGCAACACTGTTTCCACCGAGGTTGTACTTTATACTCCCACCAAAAATGTAGAAGTGATCCCCCCACCCCCCATCCTTTCCAGCATCTGTTGTTTTTTGTTATGATGATGGCCATCCTGACTAGAGTTAGGTGTTATCTCAGTGTGATTTTAATTTGCATTTCTTTTATGATAAGTGAGGCTTAGTATTTTTTCATGTATCTGTTGGCTGCTTGTATGTCTTTTTGAGAAGTGTCTATTCATGTCTTTTGCCCACTTTTTAACAGGGCTATTTGTGTTTTTCTTTTTGGCACATTTGAGTTCTTTGTAGATCCTGGAGGTTAGGCCTTTGTCAGATATACAGTTGGCAAATATTTTTTCCCATTCTGTGGGCTGTCTTCCAGCTCTCTTGATGGTTTGTTTTGTTTTGCAGAAACTTTTCAGTTTGGTGAGGTCCCACTTGTCTATCTTATCTAGTAGGGCCATCTTTACAGAACATTTAAAATGGGTTTGGTAAAATGAGGTAGACACATTTACTTTTGAGAAAGCCTCATGGTTTATTTTTATAAAGGTGACAGTGGGCTAACAATGATCTGTTGAGTGCCTGCTACGTTTGGGGAAAGAAACTAGGCTTCACTGTAGGGAAACAAAGGAGTAGAAAGCATTCTTCTTATTTTTAAGAACCTTACTATTTATCTGAAATGAGGCATGCATCTGAGAACAATTACAGAGTAACTTGGCAATATGTTCTTTAATATGCTTTGAATTGAAGGCACACGTTCTGATTGTTGGCAGAGTAAAGGAGAGAATAGAGAAGGAAAGATTAAGTGGAGTTTTGAGTCTTGAAGGAACTGATAAAATGTTTTCTTAAGGCAGGCCCTAATATTCAAACTCATTTAAAAGCCTTAAAACCAGAATTGAATGCACAAGTTGCAGGCAGATCGTCAAGACAGGTCATGGATCAATCCCTAAAATTGGGAACATTGGGTATATAAGAGCAAGTGAGAAGTAAGGACATTTATCCTGGCAAAGCCTGATGCAAACAAGGTATTTTAAGCTCACTGCTGCTTGCGTTCCTCCATGTCACTTTCCTACTGTGGATTAGGAGACTGAGAGAGGTAAGGTAAAATTTAGGGTCAGGCTTGATCCTAGATCTACCCGGATTAAGAAAGTCTCTGTGTGAGTGCTGACAAAAGACGCAAAGAGAACTGAGTGCAGATCATCTCTTCATCTTCATGCAGTCAACTAAACTCAATGATAAAATAATAATTGGCCGAGGTTGCCATCTCCTCCAACTGTACTGGAAGCAGCAGAGATTTAGATAGGCATTGGATTCCAAGCCTGAGAGACGACCTGTCTGTGCGTCATATTCCCCCAGTAGTTTTTATAAAGTTCTTTGGCCAGAGGGAGATTGCAGAGCAGCTTGAAAGCTATATAAAGCAAATGTGTAATGGTGTTGGCAATGTTCTGAAAGTAGCTACCAAGAATGCATACTACAGGGAGGAATGAAGAACCAATTTCTGGCTGAAGCCCACTTTGAATGGAAAAGCTTTGAATAGATGATTTCTTCATCAATAAGTTGCTGTTTTTCATTTAATTGCCATTATCTACTCTTTTATTTGTAAATCTTTCTGTATGTATGCATGTGACTACTCTGGTAGGCAGTGGAAATTTTCATTTCTGAGAATGATGTGTCCTTTCTTAAGGGGTGAATAATGATCTGACTGAACACTCTAAACCCTCTCCTCTTGCCTCGGGACTATCCCTTGTTATATTTATTTGTATTTTTCCCTGTTAAATTTGAGAACTTGGTTTCCTCAATTCTGTCTTTCCTAATTAGGAATTACATGAGTGGAGGACAGTCCTTGAATTTTAGTATGTAAATATAAGAACCAAACTTTATGTGCCTATCAGGTGCCATTCACAACTTTTGTTAAAAGGTGAGTCACTAAGTCATTCCTGAGTAGTCTTGCAGACTTGTCAGATCAAGAGACCATCTCCTTCCAGCCGTGCTCTCCCACTCAGACAGATTTCTCATTCTCCTGATTAGTGAAGATGTCTGGAGTAGTTGCTCCTGCCTGTGGGCCATGAACTCCTGTGAGTGGGAGGGAGATGCCGAATTATTTCAAAAGGTATGTACATTGAAAGGATAATATGTTGCAGCCATGTGTATACTACTGTTTTCAAAAGCATCTAGAAACATGTATTGTGTGTATACATATACATGCGTGTCTATAGACATAATAATGAATTAATGATTATAGTGGCTCTTAAAATGTTATTAGCTTTATAATAGGTTTTAATCAGTGTCTATTTTCTGAATCAGCAAGTGGTAAAAGCACAAAATTATCATGTGGAAGGTATGAACGTTTTGAGGTTGAAAGCAGAGGCTTCATAACCAAAAAACGTATGTTCTACTTTAATTCAAAACTATTTAAAGCACTTGCACCATTTACTCCCTGGAGTACAAATATACCAGAGTTGATTGATTTCTCTTTCTTCACCTTCCAAAACAAAAGTTGGAAAAAATGGATTTTCCCAATATTTATATATCACATTTTTCTGTTGATCGTTGTATCAGAGATGATTTGTTGGTGTATCCTTGTACTGTTCCTGATACAAAAAGAAATGATGCTCATGTTTCACTACTATGTGTGGCTGTTGGTTTCAGATGGAACTTGTTTTACCATGTTATAGAATTACGTTTTTATCTCTGGTTCACTTTGAATTAGCAAAAACCAGGAGTGGATTTTGAATTTCACAAATGTCTTTCTAGTATCTATACAGATGGAAGTGAACTTATCTACTTGACCTAGTGTTGCGATAAATTTAATCATAGCAAACCATTCGTGTTTGTATTCTTTCTTCTCTGTTTAAAACTGCAGTACTCGGCCGGGCTCGGTGGCTCAGCCTGTAATCCCAGCACTTTGGGAGTCTGAGGCGAGAGGATTGCCTAAGCCCGCGGGTTTGAGACCCACCCGGGCAACTTGGCGAGACCTCGTCTCTACAATAAATCAAAAACTAGCTGGGTGTGGTAGCACACGCCTGTAGTTCCAGCTACTTGGAAGGCTGAGGCAGAAGGATCGCCGGAGCCCAGCAGGTCGAGGCTACGGTGGCCGGGAGCAGCCACTGCACTCCAGTCTGGGTGACAGAGTGAGACTGCAACGCAAAAGAAAAGAAAAAAACAGGTAAAAAATGGTGAAGATAGTCCTCTCGTTTTTATTTGGAAAGAAAGTTCTAAGGGGACACGAGAGAGTGGTGATCCTTAGCTTAGGGAAAAAGACCTAGTAGACTCCTGCCTACCTCTTTGCTTCAGCTTTGACTACCCCATATTGTACTTCAGCCATGCCAAACTTCTTGCAATTCACTGAAAGTGCCAGTCTCTGTCATGCCTCTATGACTTTCCACCTGCCATTTCTAGCAGGAGACAATCAGCTGGCTGTGTAAATGTTTTAAGATTTCTCTGTGGGCAAGACAAGGAGTTCACTATGATTTTGAGTATAAAAACGCTGTTTCACAGAAGCGGGAAAGGAAATAGGAAGTGGCAGGAAATGAATGGGCTAACATTTGCCTAGTTTTGTTCTCTCAGTTAGGATTATGTTGACTGCAAGTGGAAAAAAATTGCAGTGGCTTTTACAAAGTAGTTGATTTCTCTCTCAAATGAAAGTTAGCCCAGAGAATCCAGGGCTAACACGATGATCTGTTCCAACAAAACTCTCTGGCTCCTTTCAGTTCATAATTCCACTATTGCCCTCATGCCCTATAATCCAAGATGACAGCATCCTCATTCCAGGACGCAGAAAGGAGAAAGATACAGAAAATAATTGAAGGAAGGATATGGACTAGCCACCCCTGTAAAAAAGTTTCTAGAAGTTTCCTTACATTTTGGTTTATATTACAATGTCCAGTCACATGGTTACACCTATAAGGGAGTTGGGAAAAGGTGTAATTATTCTGGGAGGTCACATACTCAGCTAAAACTCTATTACAATGAAAGAAGGGGAGAATGAGCATTGGAAGGCAACCAGCCTAGGATACTGTCCCAGCTTTAAGGCAACCTCACTAGCCAATTGCATCAGATTATGCTAGCACATTCTATAGTTATATATAAACACTCTTTAAAAAAAACACACATATGTCCTCTCTCACCACTCCTATTCAACATCATACTGGAAGTCCTAACTAGTTAAATGTGAAGAAAGGAAACAAAAGCATTAAAAAACCAAAACCAATTACACATACATTTGCCTAACCAATCAGCAAGTATTTATTGAGAGTACTGTACTAGTTATTCCCAAGGCTGCTTCTCCTCTAGAACTCCCTTTCTACAACTGTTGGAATCACAATCCATTAGGCATCCAAGTCAGAACGCTGGACTTCATTCTTCATGTAGACTTTTACCTTGACCCCTTATATTTAATAAAGCACCCAGCTTATCAATTCTACCTCCCTTCACATATTTCCACCAACATTGCCATTACATCACTCCAGGTATCCATCTTGTCTGACTTGACTGTTGTCACTGCTTTGATCATAGTTTTTAGGATAGGCACACTTTTTACAGGAAAGATAGATATATAATGTCATGGTTGCTTTATCAGAAGCAACGCCAAAGTACAAAAGTAGCATAGAAGAGGAGAAAAGTACTTCTGGCTTAGATGGGCTTTTGAGAACTACTTCGAGAAATAAATAAAATATTTTTAAAAATAAATATTGACTAGAAAGAGGCACTAAGTAAAATAAACTGTATAAGCAAAAGTATGATATGTTTCTAAATAAGTCTAAACTGAAGAATATATTTGATAGACTGTATATTAGTTTGCTAGACCTGCCATAACAAAATACCACATATTGTGTGGTTTAAACAATAGAAATTTATTTTCCTATAAATCTGGAAACTAGAAGTCTAAGATCAAGGTGTCGCTGGGGTTGGTTTCTTCTGAGGCCTCTTTCCTTGGTTTATAGATGGCTGTCTTCTTCCCGTGCCTTCACAAGGTCTTCCTTCCCTCTGTGTCTGTGTCCAAATATTCTCTTCTTATAAGGAAATCAATTATAGTAGATTATCACCACTCTGATGACCTCATTTTAACTTAATTACCTCTTTAAAGACCCTGGAATTGGCAATCAATTCCTGAGCAAAACCCCAAAAGCCCATGCCATAAGAGATAATGTAGATAAGGGGGATCTCATCAAACTGAAAAACTTCTGCAAAGTAAAAGAAACCATCAAGAGAGTAGGGAGACAGCCCACAGAATGGGAAAAATGTATTTGTCAACTGCATATCTGACAAAGGCCTAACATTCAGGATCTACAAGGAACCCAAATGTGCTTAAAGGAAAAAAACAAACAGCCCATTAAAAAGTGGACAAAAGACATGAATAGACACTCCTCAAAAGAAGATATACAGACAACCAACAGACACATGAAAAAGTGCTCAGCCTCACTAATCATCAGAGAAATGAAAATCAAAACCACATTTAGATACCACCTAGCCCCGGTAAGAATGACCATCATTAATAAAACAAAAACCAACAGATGTTGGTAAGGATGTGGAGAAAAGGGAACAATTCTACACTGCTGGTGGGAATGCAAACTAGTTCAACCTCTATAAAAACCGGTGTGGTGATTTCTAAAAGAACTAGACATTGACCTTCCATATGACCCAGCAATCCCTCTTCTGGGAATACCCGGGGGAACTTAAATCACTCTACAAAAAAGATACCTGCACATGCATGTTTATGGCAACACTATTTACAATAGCAAAAACATGAAACCAACCATGCTGCCCATTGAAACTGGACTGGATTAAAAAAAAATGTGGTACATATATATGATGGAATATTATGCAGCCATAAAGAAGATCCAAATTATGGACTTTGCAGCTACTTGGATAGATTTAGAGTCTATAATACTCAGTGTTTTATCACAGAAACAAAGAACTGAGTACCACATATTCAGACTCATATACAGACTCTGAACATTTACTATAATACTGTAAGAAAGAGATTGGTGGTAGCTGGAAACTGCTTGGGTAGGGAGACATATAATATCAGGGTACCTGAACTCAAACCAAGTGATGTGAGGAACAAAGGCAGGCCCAAACTTTACCTGTATGATGACCAGTTGTATACCTAATCCTGAATTTTACCCAACATCTTTAAAATAAAATAAATAAATAAATACCCTATCTCCAAATACAGTCACATTCTGAAGTATTAATGCTTAAGATTACAACATATGATTTTGAGGGGGGTGCAATTTAACCCATAATAGGCTATTATATTTCAGTTTCTTGGGAAAAATAGGCTAGAAAGGCAGGTAGGAGTCAGATTGTAAAAAACTCTAAAAGTTGGAGTAAGTTGTTTGGACTTTTTCCTAAACTAATGGGCAACAAAAGGGTTTTTTGCATGGGTGTGCTTTGGTCAGACACATATCTAAGATGACTGGCATTCTGAGGTCAATATCCCAGACCAAGAGAGAGGTATTAAGGTCAGTCAGGAGTCTATTGCAGTGAGGTAAGAGAAAGACGATAAAGGTCAGAGTGAAAATGCTGTCAATGGGGAATAGAAAAGACTTGACAAATTTGAGAGACACTTAGCTCATAGAATTGAGAGGATGTGGTTGAGAAACCAAGACTCAGGTTTCTGGCCTGGTTGACTAAGGAAGGTGATGTCAGAAACTAAAATGAAGAACACATGTTGAGTATGAGATATTATAGAGTGTCTAGGCGGAAACATTTGGGAGACATGGATCTACAATCCCGGAGAGAACACTACATTGAAAATACAGGACACAAATGATAGTTGAGGTCAGAATTGAGACCAGGCTGGAAGCATGCACAGACAAAGAAGAAAAGGTATCCAAAAAAGGAACTGTGGAGCAATGTAAACCTTAAAAGATGGGTGGAAGAGAAGTCAAAGACAGAGGAGGGATAACAGAAAAGAATAGTGCTACAAAAGTAAAACAAGACAGTTTCAAAAAGGAGAGAGGCACATAGTCAATCCAAAAAGTACAGAAAGAATTTAAAAGAGTTGTGGAAGTTGAACTCCAAAAGAGAAGTTTTAGTGGAAGAGTAGAAATAGGAACATGACTGCAGTAGGTTTGGGAGTGAGGGGAAGAATGGTGGTGGGAAGATGTAGCCCATTTTAGAAGCCTGACTGTAAAGAGAAGGAGTTAGGAGGCAGTGAGGGGAAGTTATAGGTTACTCCCAGCCTGGCTTCCATACCCATCGAGTAATTGCCAGATGGAGATCTCTATTCCACATTCTGTTCCAGAATAACAAGCCCTGCAGAACCTCTAACTAGTTTTGCTGCATAGCTCCTCTTTAGACCCCACAGTAGACTTTAAGTACTTCTGTCTCAGAATTTATACTTGTGGTTCTTGTTCACAAGTACATCTTCCCATATTATACCAAAATCTCCTCAAGAGCAGGAATCATATCTGATTCATCATTCTACTTCCTGACTTGTATATTTTTTTTGAATGTACAGAGAAGGAAGAAATGAAAGAAGAAAGGAACAAAAGGAAGGAGGAATGAAGGGATAAGATAGTTAATACTGATAATTTATTCTGGGCCAAGTACTATGCTAAGTATTTTTCTTGAACTAATGTTTGCACAAAAGCTATGAGGTAGGTACTATTATTATTTCCAGTTTATAGCTGAAGAAACTGAGACACTGATATACTAAGTGTCCTGCCCAAAGCCATGTCGTTAGTAAACAACTGAGCATGCATCTAAACTCAGGCATTCAAAATCACAAGCCCATATTCTTTACTGTGCAAAAATTGACTACAGTATTATAGTGATTAATTTTATGTATCAATTTGTCCAGGGTCACAAGGCATCCAGACACATTTGGATGTATCTGTAAGGGTGTTTCTGAATGAGATAAATGCTTGAATCAGTAGTATAAGTAAAGCAGATTGCTCTCTCTCATGTGGGTGGTTCTCATCCAATCAGTTGAAGGCCTGAGTAGGACAAAAGACTGACCTTTCTGTGAATAAGATGAATTCACAAGCTGTGAGGCATGATAAAATGCAACTTGATTTGGTCTCTTACTGCCTTTTAAAGATATATCCAGTGCTGGTTTCTTCTCCTGTCCCTGAATGGAAAGTTAGGTAGAGCCCTTGAATTTTCTGCTCATCCTTAGACAACTGACAGTACTATAGTAACTAAGTCTCAACTACAGCTTGTTTCAAAATTACAATGTTAAACTAGTACAATCTCTGTGGAAAACAGTTTGGCGAATCCTAAAAGATCTAAAAATTGGCCTTCCATATGACCTTGCAATTCTCCTACTGGGAATATACCCAGAGGAACTCAAATCTTTCTATGAAAAAGATGCCTGCACACGCATGTTTTTCACAGCATTATTCACAATGCCAAAAACATGGAACCAACCATGCTACCCATTGAAAGAGGACTGGATTAAAAAATGTGTGACACATACACGATGGAATATCACACAGCCATAAAGAAGGACAAAATTATGAACTTCACAGCAACTTGGATGGACTTAGAGTCTATAATACTGAGTGATCTATCA